>VMDR010007553.1:0-40039 GCA_007922815.1 Macrotus californicus
GGTTTGGCCAGGGGGTTCACCATGGCATTAATGAGGCCTGGAAGGAAGCAGAGAAGTTTGGTCAGGGGCTACACCATGCTGCTGGGCAGGCTGGGAAAGAAGGAGACAAAATAGTCCAAGGAGTCCATCCTGGGGTCAGCCAGGCTGGGAAGGAGGTGGAGCAGTTTGGCCACGGGGTCCACCATGGGGTTAATGAGGCCTGGAAGGAGGCAGAGAAGTTTGGTCAGGGGATCCACCATGCTGCAGGGCAGGCTGGGAAAGAGGGGGATAAAGTGGTTCAAGGGGTCTACAATGGAGTCAACCAGGCTGGGAAGGCGGAGGAACATTTTGGCCAGGGAGTTCACCATGCCGTTGAACAGGCTGGAAAGGAGGCAGACAAAGTGGCCCAAGGTTTCTACGATGGGACCAACCAGGCTGGGAAGGAGGCAGAGAAATTTGGCCAAGGGGTCAACCACGCTGCTGGCCAGGCTGGAAAGGAAGCGGAAAAACTTGGTCAAGGTGTCCACCATGCTGCTGGCCAGGCTGGAAAGGAGGTGGACAGGTTGCAGCAGAATGTTCATAATGGGGTCAACCAAGACGGCAAGGAGGCCAACCAGCTGCTGAATGTAGGTGAACAGGGGCAGGGAAAAGGGGAGAGGGGGCTGGGGGAGGGAGAGGTTAAACCCTTGAGATATTGGGGAGCACAGATAGCTTTCCCATGGTGAAAGAAGCTTAGGCAGCTATATAATTGTGTCCTCCTTCTTCCTCTCCTTCTTTACAAAGAAGCTGGTGGTTAGCTGGTCAGATGGATCAAGCCATCTTATCTGAAAGCTTTATACTAGTCAGTATGAATGTGACCCAGCCCCACTTTCAGGGAGCTGCCCTCCTAGTTAAGGAGTTCTACAGGGAGGAACATGAAGCCTCTCAGGGAACAGGAAACAGTTGCTGAACCAAGAACTATTACAGTGGGAGGAGAATGAGTGTTGAGAAAGTGCAGAATATCAAGAGTGTGAGTGTGAGGAATAGCTTGAGAGATAAGCCTTTTTCTGTTTAATATGAGGTAGTCAGGGCAAGGAGGTTGACTTGACTCCCTAATTTTCAGATAAGGACACCTGAGCTCAATGAAGTTTAAGGGGATTTGCCAAGGTCATGTGGCTAGCACACATCTTTGGCAAATCTCAGGTCTGGGCTCTTTCTCTTCCTCCACACTGCTCCATCAGAGCAGGTCTCCTGAAGGATTTCTGGTCCCCATTTATGTAGAAGGAACAGACACTGGAGGGCAGGAGAAGTAAGCAGCGCCATGCACAGCTGAACAGGCACCAAGGAGGGGGCTTGGCTATAGAAGTCTGACTCCTGCCTGCCTCAGTTCTCTACTCTTCAATCTCTATGATGAGTCTTTGGGACACCATCTTGAGGACTGGCCCAGGCCTCAAAGCCCATAGCCACATTGGCTGTCAGGCAGTGAGCCCAGGATGGTGGGTGGGAAGGAAGGGAGTATGTCACAGGTGGCAAACACAAGGCCCGAGGGCCGAATCTGGCCCTCCACCTTGTTTTATCTGGCCCAGCACCTTGTTTCTACCCGGCCGCAGCGCCGATCTCTCCCTTAACTGTTAAGGAGTAGTTACATTTATACAGTCCTAAAATTACATTCGGCCCTTTGAAGGCAACCATGAGGCTGATACGGCCCCCAGTGAATATGAGTTTGACACCCCTGGACTATGTACAAAGCGTGCATGAAAGGGGAAAGAGCTCTGAGACAGATGGCAGGAGAGGGAGGTCTCTGATAGGACCCTGGGCTGCAGCACTGCTGAGTGTGTGGGATAGGATTAAAGATTGAGATCAACCTGAGTTAGGGATTAGGCTCATGTGTGTATAGAAGGGGTAGAGTTGAGGTCAGGGCTGAGGTTAACTATGGTCCTGGTATTTGTGTGGGTCCTCTGGGTTCCTTTTCTAGCCAGGCCTCTTCTCAATGATTAAGAGCATCTCATTAAATAAAATAAAAGGGAATTGGGGGAAGATTAGTCAGTAGGGGCAGATGTCCTTCCTGGCTTTTCTTCCCATCTCCCTCAGAATTACCACGGTAACAGGGCCTTGGGTTTCTTTCTGGACAGTGAGGCGGTAGGAGGTTAATCATCCTACAGGACAGCAGGTAGCTGGGGAAAAGGAACTTGGGAGACCTTCAAGGGCTGAGGGGTTGTAATGATGGTCTGGGTTTTGTCCACAGGGCGGTCATCCAGGCGGATCCACCGTCCATCACGGAGGGGGCGCAACCACAACATTAACATCTGGAGTAAGTCTCCCAAGCAAAGAATGGTCTTGGAGGTGGGGAAGTGGAGGCCCTCCTAGGATGGTGGTGGGATGGATGCTGGGTACTGACTCTCTTGTCCTTGAATTTCAGGCTTCGGTCAACAAGCCCTTCATCAACTTTCCAGCTCTGTGGAGGGTGAGTGCCCACATGGTTTCAGATTTCTGCTCTGTCTTGGGAGATATTTGTACACATTCCTTCCCATTGCTTTTTCATGGACAACTTCACTGTGGACAGACTCTCTCGGCCTTTCAGAGACCATCCAACCCATTTTAGAGTTCTGCTTGTCTCTTTCTTCACCTACTCCTTGCCCTTCGCATCCTGCTTTCATCTTCTGGATACTTTTAGTTGCCACTGAGGCAAACACAAGGTGGTGGAAAAGACCTCCAGGGGTGTGTGTACATCTGTGAGCCAGGGAAAGAGGGGAGATTGAAACCATCCCCTCCATGTGCCCACCATTTCTCATCATCATCTCCCCTATGAATCCTGGCTCCCTATTCTTTCTTAACCTAGGTGCTACCTTCCTTAAAATATTCCCCAGAACATAGGCAATTGCTGGTTCAAGGTAGCCAGCTTCCCTCTTGTTTCCCAGGGGGTGGGGAGACATGAGGGTAGATTTCAGTGCCTCCATGACTGCACACCCTGCATTCACTCCTTATCTCCTTCTCTCTTCCAGAGCGTCGCCAACATCATTCCCTAAACTGACACCTGGCCTTGCTGAGCAGACTGATGTTCCTGTTGTCATAGCTGAAATGATTTGAAGGAGCTGGGGATAGGGTTGGGGTAGATTTTGGGAGTCCCTTAAGGGAATGGTACTGAGATTTGTGAATAAATACGACACAACCTATTTTCATCATGGTCCACATGCTCCCTAAGGAGGGCTGTGAGGGGCAAGGCTGGTCTTTTCTCTTCTTGCTTCTTTGCAGAAGGAGCTGGGGGTGTGATGTACAGGATGGGTTAAGCTGGAGATTTCAGGCTGATCAGATCTGAGAAGGCGGTTACTGGACAAATCATGTTTCATTAGTGCCAGGTTTGTGGTGAGCACCGGGAGGAGTATCACACAGGGAAAGCCACTCAGGCCAGCAGCGGGGCAGAGACACCAGGGGAGAGAGGGCAGGAACCCAGGGGGAGCCACATTGGGCAGCATCCTCATTTAGGGACTGTTGCACCAAAGGAATAACAATGATCACCTGGATTTATTATATAATTTAGGCCTGTTAGGCTCTCTGACAAGTATTTTATATGCATGACATCACTGAAGCCTCCCAACCACCCATTTGGTAAGAGGTACTGTCATTGAGAAGCATGTAGAGGCTTGCACAGGTTAAGAAACATGACCAAGGTCACATAGTCAGTATTTGGAGGGAGAAACAGCCTAAGGGCTACAAGGGATATTCTGCAAACAAAGGGGTCTTTCCTTGTTTGGCATCAGTAGCTCTGGGAGTCACTGAATAAAGAGAGGTGACAGAGATACATTTGGGAGATCCTCTCACAGGGAGGACCAAAGGCTCAGAGGGAAGGCACACAGATGGCAGGAGGGAGAGCTTCTTTACAAAGACAAGAATAGTGACTCAGGAGGCCCAGTTTTTAGATCTGTGGATGACTCAAAGTCCAGTGGAATCATCATAGCAGCTACTACATACTGAGCACTTACTAGGTCCTAGGTCCTGTGAGAAAAGCTGTTCATGCTCTGTAACCATTTAAACCTCCCCCAACCCAAAGACAGAAGTTCTCTTACGATCCCTATTGTATGGATGAGGAAACAGAGGCTCAGAGGGACCAGGACTTTTGCCCAGAATAACCCACAAGAAAGCAGCAGGTCTTTCTGTTGCCAGAACCTAACCTTTCACGGCTGCCTATAAAGTCTCTAGAACACTTGCCAAGCACTGGCCCTGCTGCCAGGAGACCTACATTCCAATCAGGACTGTGTGCCTGTAGGCAGTTATTTCCCTTTTAGGGGCCACAGTTTCCTCCTGTATAAAGCAGGGACCTCCTGTCTGCAGGAGAGGATTATAAACACACCTTCCAGCTTCAAAATTTCATCAATTGTGAGACCAAAAATAAGAGACAGTGTTCTTGCTCTTGGGGAATTTATAGGCTTCTTGAGGAGACAAGGCATATAAACAGAATATGAAAACAAGTACAAGGCAATGCAGCAGTAAGGACTAAATGATACACTGGGTGGGGGGTGGAGGCGGGTAAAAGTGATGTTCCTGACACTTTATATTCATTACATTTTTCATTATTTATAGAATACCATCATTTTATCACATATTCCTTCTTTCCTCCTGCAATATTTTATTTTGAAAATATGTCAAAGTTAACACAAAGGTGAAGAGCTTTAGTGCAGATACCTGCAAATCCACTATTTAGATTCCACCACTAACATTTTACTATGCTTGCTTTACCACACACCACACACATCCATCACACACATCTCTGGATCTAGCCATGTATCAAAACATTTTTGATGCACTTCAAAGTACATTTCAGACATCTCTTCCCTGCATTAATAAAAAGCACTCATTCATAGCACAAATTAAAGTCTACTCTGTGCTAGATATCATTTCATATGGATTGGAGGGCTCCCTTCTGAAAAGGGAATATTCAAGAGAATCATTCTTTCATAAAAAGTGAAAGTTTTCATTGATTTTATCTGTACACACATTTTCTTGCTGTGTTTGTTTGCCAAAGAGATATGGAATAAATCAATATTTACTGGAGTCAATCCTGGGAAGCTTCTGGAAAAGAAGAGCTTAGCTGGTTTTGAAGAGTAAAATAGGCACAGCATATTCTTGCCTTGAGTCATTGCATGCTGTTCCCTCTACTAGAAATATTCTCTATATGCCCTCCTTTTCAATTAAAGTATAATCGACCATTTGGGACAACATGGATGAACCTAAAGAACATTATGCTAAGTGAATGTCAGAAAGAGAAAAACAAATACCATATGATTTCACTACATGTGGAATCTAAAAAGCAAAACAAACAAACAAAACAGAGACACATGTAGAAACGAAGAATAAATTGATGGTTGCTGGAGGGGGAGGGGTGGGGAACAGGTGGAGAAAGGGAAAATACAAACCGCCGTGTCCATTTTGTCCCTCTTATGGGCTCCTCCTCACCCTTCAGGTTTTAGCAATCTTGACCACCCAATCTGAACAAAGGGCCACTTTTGTTATTTCCTCATGGCACACTGATTTTTTTTCTTCATAGCACTTATGACAATGTGTAGTTGTATATTTACTTGTTTCATATCCATTTTCTCTCTAGATTGAGAGGTTCAAAAGGTGAGCTCAAGGCCAGGCACAAATGGCTGGCAACTGGTAGCAGAGAGGCTTGAGCAGACCTGGGAAAGGCCTTGGAATAAGTGTGAGCAAGAATGAGGCACCTGAGACAGATAGGTGGAGCTGGGCTAGGGAGTAACAAAGACAGGAGGGGCCAGTTTCTGCAGAAGAACAGGGAGAGGGGTTTGGGCGGGACCACACAGCCATCTTTGTTGGGTGCTTACTATGTCTTTGCTAAGCACTTACAGACATGATTCATTCCATCCTCACAACCTCCCTATGAGGCAGGTACCATGATTATCCCCCTTACGGAGGTTAAAGTTGAAGCTCAGAGAAGGGAGAGAGTTTCCAGATAATCTAGTAAGTGGTGATAGCTGGGCTCTCTCAAGAGCACTTCCCTGTTGGTGATCTCTGCTAGTGAGATGGCATGCTTCCCTGGGGCTCTTGGGGAGTAGGCGGCTTCAAAATAAGTCCGCTTTAAAAATAAGTTTCCGCATTTGGCCTTTTCAGGAGGTGTGTGTGTGTATGTTTCAAAATTAAACAATTGCCGAGAAAGCCTTCCAACAATATTAATGTACCCAACACTAGCAAGAACATATATTGAGTGCCCTGTGTTGCAGGTACTGCTCTAAGCTCTCTGCATAATTACCTCATTTAACTTTCACATTCACCCCTTTTATAGATAAGGAAACTGTTGTACAAATGGATTAAGATCATGGCTAGTAAGTAGTGAAGCTAGAATTACAACCTAGACTCCAGAACAGGCACTGTGGACAAGGTAAGTCAGCAGATGCCACTTTGAGACCCAGGACCCCATAGGAGGGAGCAGAGACATTGCCCATACCCAAGGCCTCATCTCCTCTCTATAACTGAGTCCAGCCTCCACACCCATCCCCAGCCTCCTCCCTGATCTCTGTAGTCCCATCTTCCCATAACAGTGTGTTCCCCAGAGGAATCCTGTTAATACCCGAGTCAGATCACAGCCTCTCTCAGTTTCAAGCCCTTGGCTGCTTCCACCTCATTCAGAGTAAAAGCCAAAGTCTTCACAATGTCTACCTCTTTCTGAAATATATAAAGAACTGACACAACTCAACACTAAACAAACAAAAAATCCAGTTTAAAAATGGGCAGAGGACCTGAACAGACACCACTGCCAAGAGGACATACAAATGGTGAACAGATATATGAAAAGATGTTCAGTTTCAATATCTATTAGGGAAATGCAAATCAAAAGTACAATGAGATGCCACCTCACACCTGTTTGATGGCGATTACCAACAAGACAGGTAAATAATACATGTTGGAGAGGTTGCAGAGAGAAAAGGATTCCTCCTTCATTGCTAGTGGGAGTGTAAACTGGTATAGCCACTATGAAAAACAGTCCGGTGTTTCCTCAAAAAATTAAGAATAGAGTTATCATGTGACCCAGCAATCCCTCTTCTGGGTATCTACCCACAAAACTCAAAAACATTCACTCGCAAGGATATATACACTGCTATGTTCATTGCAGCATTATTCATAGTGGCCAAGACATAGAGACAACCAAAGTGCCTTTCAGTAGAGGATCGGATAAAGAAGATGTGGTACATATATACACGGAATACTATTCAGCCATAAGAAAAGATGAAATACTGCCATTTGTGACAACATGGATGGACCTTGAGAATATTATTCTAAGCAAAATAAATCAGTCAGAACAAGCTAAGAACCATATGATTTCACTCATATGTGGGATATAAAACTGAAACTCATAGACCCAGACAACAGCATGGTGGTTACCAGAGGGAATGGGGTGGGAGAATAGTGAAAGGTAAAAGGGCCCAATACCTGATGACAAAAGGTGATTTGACTTTGGGTGGTGGGCACACAATGTACTATATAGATCTAGTATCATGTAAATGCACACTTGAAACCTATATGATCTTATTAATCAATGTTACCCCAATAAATTTTATTAAAACATGATTACCTCTTCAATTTCAACTCCTCCCATTTCCTCCCTGCTCCAGCCTCAGAGCCTTTGCACTACCATTTCCTCTGTTGGAATACTCTATCCCCAGATATCCTCATGGCTCAGGCTCTCACTTTCTCTGGGTCTCAGTTCATAGATCACATCTCAAAGAGCCCTTCCTGATCACCCAATTTAAAATTTCTTCCATATTATGCATGCTTCCTCTATCACTTTGGGGTCTCTACCTGCCTCTCCCTATACCCTTCTCTGGCTCCTCTCTTCTCTATTCCTTCACTCCACTGTGTTTTTCTTCACAGTGCTCATCACCACCTGATATGTTTACTGTCCAACTAAACTCACAATGAATGTGATCTCCCTAAGGAAAAAGATTTTGATGAACTTGTTCCATGTGGTATCCCCTGTACCTAGAACAGGCATAACATAGGGTAGGTATTCAATAAATATTTGTTGAATGAATAAAGGAGTAATTTAGAGAGACAAGCTAAAATCAGAGGGTCTTGGGCATGATGTAGGCATGTCAGATTTGTGGATGCTGAAATAAGGGAGGCTTGGTGATGTGCGGAAAAAGCTGTTTGGAGTCAAACAGACTTGGGTCAAATTCTGATGACTCCGTTTTACCATAACCTTTTTTACAAATGATTTGTGTATATGCTTAATACTCTAGGCCTCAGTTACCTCATCTGTAAAATGGAAATAATATCTACCTCTTCAGGTTATAGTGAGGGTTAAAGGAGATCATGAATGTGAAGGCACCCCCTCTTCTACAGGGTTTGTGATGGATACTTAATAACTATGCCTTAAGACTGATTTGAGGTGACTCCTCACGTCCAGAGATGTCTGAGGGCAGTTTTTCTCCAAAGGTAGAACATGGGACTGCTGGTGGCAAAGGAGAATTTGGGTGGTCTGTAAACATGGTCTGAACCATGCAGCGAGAAACTCTTTTCTCAATTTTTTTTTAATCTTTCTGATTATATTAAAGAGGAAGACTCAATTTCCATGCTGGTGTGCCTTGAATATCTCTCTCATACTTGCTAGTTTCCCTTTTTTAACAAGGAGGATGCAGGAACTGCAGCCACCTATAATGTAATACCATTGTATTACCATTGTAATACCATTTGTTTTTTACTATGTACTTTGTATTTATACTTTCTATTTATGGGCTAGTGATTCTAGCTTTCCACTTCTAGCAGCAATATAAAATATTCTTAAAATATATTAAGAAAGTAAGCTAGCTTAAAGAAAAATACTAGTGACAGAGGAAGGAGAGGGCATCTACATGCCATTATGGAGGTGCCCCATGAGGGAAGTGTGGGAAGAAGTCTTAGCAAACACTCTGCCTGCGGTCTTGTCCTGGGGAAGTGGGAATAGGGTCTAGGGTCTCCATCACCAATTCTGGGGGCCCCAGATTTACTTTTCCCTCCCCTTCCAGCCCCCAAACAAGCTGCCAGGGCAAAACCAAAACTGATTCTATCCAAAGAAGAATGAGGGCTTTGAAAAACAGGGGGAAGTCTAAGGCATTTAGGTAACAGAAAATACTGGGGGTCAGGGCTTAGAAGTGAAGGCCAGCTGGGCTTGGGCTTTGGCTCCACCACACATTCACATGTGCTCTCTGAACTCCAAGTTCTCTGTCTCTAAACAAGGTAATAATAAGACTGATCTTCAGGGCTGAGTGAGCCTTAAAGTGCTTAAAGTCCTGTGCTGGACACATAGAAAGCCTTTGATAGACTGGAGCTGCAATTATTATTATTATTATTATTATTATTATTATTATTATTATTACCACCACCATTTATTATCATCATTAAAGAATCAGAAATGGAATAACAGGGAGGTAGGAGCAGCTGAGGACAGATGGGGATTGTGTTTACATGGTAAGAAGTATTGAATGTTACAAGTTGCGGTGTAGGTGTTGGGGTGGAGAGAGAGACTGACTGGGAGACATTGAGAAAGGCAGATGGAAACTGGCCCCTCCTAACTGAGTGATGTATCGCAGTGATATGGGACAGTGGCAAGTGGGAGGGCCTGGGGCTCCTGAGAGTATAGAGGCAGCCATGCTTGCTAAGCAGGGGTGAGACCTGGAGAGAATGCCCGAGTTCTACATCCTGAGCTGGGACCCAGGAGAGCATTATGCTGCTGACATAGGGCTCCTGCCCTTGTGCTAACCCCTCCTCCCTTGCCAGTGCCCTCCTGGCCCCTGGGGGAGGTTGGGGGTTGGGTGGGGTGAGCTGGTACTGTCCCAGCCCTCCCAGGAAGCCATGAACTCACACACATGTCCCCTCCATGACGGGTAAACAGGATGGCTGCCTGGGTCAGCCACTCCCTCCCTAGGTCTTTCCCTCCTACTCATTCCCTGGGGGTGGCTGACCCGCCCAGCTTCCCTGCTCCACACCCAGTTTTCTCAGCCAAGAGCCATCAGGATGCTAACTAAGACACCCCGATGACCACTCTCAGGGGCATGACCACTTCCTTCCCAGATGCTTGGGGTCCCTACTGAGAACTGAGACCAATCTCACAGCTCTCAGGCTCCCTGTGGACTGGAAGGTGTAGAAGAGGGTGAGGGCAATCACCTTTAGGATACAGCATGGGAGAGGAGAGAAATGGGAGGGGCAAGGGCCAACTGAAACTGAGAGAAAGGTCAAGAAAGGGCACCTGACTCCCATTCTGGTGCCTCCGACCTAGGCTGGCTTATACCTAGGGTGGGCCATGTTCCACTTGGTTCCCTATCCTTGCCCCGCTGGTAGGGCCTGTGACTCCCCTCCACCTGCCACCTCTAGGAGACACCAACAGCCTATCTCTTCAGATGCCCCCATCCCCACCCTGTGCCCCAAATTCCTGGGGTTGGGAAATTGGAACACTTTTGCACCCATCTCATTCCATTTCTCTCTCCCTCCCTGATGCATAGGCTCCCTCTCTGTTTCAACACAGACTCCGAGACTCACAATTACAGCTCATTACCTTATCGGTGGCTGGCCCTGAGTCAGTGTGGGGAGGGACTCTGGGCTGCCCAGCCCTGTCACCTTCTCCCAAGTTATGTTATAAGGAGTAGTGGCAGGGAGGAGGACTCTGGGAAGGTAGGGGAGTTGGGGAAAGGAGAGAGAAGGCTGAAGACCTAGAGAGAGGGAAAACAAGAAGTCAGAAGGAAGAAGAAAACAGAGGAGGGCACACATACTCAGAGGAAGATAAAGGGCCAATAGAAAGAAACTTGGGTGGGAAGTGTGGCAGAGATGAAGGTACAGGGGTCCCTGGCCTGCCTCCTGTTGGCCCTGTATCTGGGCAGTGGGGAGGCTGGCCCATTGCTAAGTGGAGGGGCAAGCGCTGAAGCAGGTGTTGGGGAGGCCATTGGACATGGGGTGGGAGATGTCATTGGCCGTAGAATCGGGGATGCTGTTGGCCAAGGTGTTGGAGAGGTAGCCAGCTCTGGAATCAGAGAGGCCATGGGCCCAGGGATGGGCGATGCCTTTGGCCATAGGGTCGGTGAGGCCATCCGCCAGGGTGTTGAGGCAGCAGCTCATGCTCTTGGAGACACTGGGAGTGAGGCTGGCAGAGAGACTGAGAATATTATTCGACATGGAATAGATGCTGCCCACAGCTCCTGGCAAGGGATGCCCAGCAACAACGGTGCTTGGGTGAGTGGCTGGAAGGAAGCTGGGTGTGAAAATGGGAGGCTGTGTGCAGCTGGGTTGAGAATCTTGGGGATCACTTGAAAGGATGAAGGAGTTTCTTATTTGTGACTGTCTGGGACAGTTTTCTTCCATATTATGCATGCTTCCTCTATCACTTTGCGGTCTCTACCTGCCTCTCCCTATACCCTTCTCTGGCTCCTCTCTTAGTTGTTCTGCCTGGCCCCCATCCTGCTCCCATCACAGAGTGAGAGGGTCACATACACTAAGTGCATGCATGTTGTCCTTGCAGGGAACCAATGGCCAGCCTCCATCTGGAGGCCGTGGCATCTTTGGTTCTCAGGGTGGCCTCGGATCCCACAGCCAGGGCAATCCTGAAGGTCCAGGGACTCCCTGGGGCCATGGAGACTCTGGAAGCTCAGATGGAAGCTTTGGAACCAATTCTCAGGGAAGCTCCTGGGGCCAGGGAGGCAACGGAGGGCCATACAACTTGGGGGCCAATGCTCAGGTAAAGTAAGCACTCCAGACCTGATCCTGCAACCTTCCTCCCTCAAGCTGACACTCTCCATGCCTCCCTCATCCTTTGGATCCCACACTCAGTCTCACCCTCCCTGCAGGGAGCTGTGGCTCAACCTGGTTATGGTTCAGTGAGGGGAAACAGCAACCCAAATATGGAGGTAAGAAGAAGAGTCCAGGGAAGAAGAGGTCTGGGGAAGAAGAAGGTGTCTGGGTGTGTGTGACAGAAAGTGGGAGAGACAAAGAGGAAAGAAAGATGGGGAAGGCAGGGCTTGAGGTAAGAGGCAAGACTGGCCAGGGAAGAGATGGGCGTAGGCAAGAGACAAGAGAGAGGAGGCTATAAATCCGACGGGGATGGGGGAGATACACGTGAGGAGAGAAAGCCAAGCTGTAGAAGGAGAGCCCGGCCTGTGGCAATGGCTCTGACTGAAATCTCAAAACTCACCTGCCCCATTTCCTCTGCAGTGCACCAACGCCCCGACCTCCGGTTCAGGTGGAAGCTCTAGCAACTTCGGGGTAAGAGGATGGGCAACCTGAGGCATGTGGCACAGGGGAAACAGAAACTCTGCCCCCCACAGACTGGACAGAGATTATGCCCGAGCGAGAGCGCAAGGGGATGGAGGAAAGCAGTGTTGGTGTTCTCATGTTCAGTCCTCGCTCTGGTCCGTTCCTTCCCCTCAGGGAAGCAGCAGTAGTGGTAGCAGCGGCGGCGGCGGCAGCGGCGGCGACAGTGGCGGCAGCGGCGGCGACAGTGGCGGCAGCGGCGGCGGCAGTGGCAGCAGTGGCAGCAGCGGCGGCAGGGGCGGCAGCGGCGGCAGCAACAGCGGCAGCGGCAGCGGCAGCAACAGCGGCAGCGGCAGCGGCGGCGGCAGCGGCAGCAACAGCGGCAGCGGCGGCAGGGGCGGCAGCGGCGGCAGCAGCGGCGGCAGCGGCGGCAACAGCGGCAGCAGCAGCGGTAGCAGCGGCAGCGGCGGCGGCGGCGGCGGCAGCAGTTCTGGGAGCAACTGGGTGAGTTGTGCTCCTTTGTTGAAGGCATAGATGGGGCTGAGCCCCTGGTGATCCGTGCTGAGGAGATGCGCTCCGAGGTCTTCCTGAAAGCTGCCAGCCTTGGCTTTCGTGGCATGGGCAGCATCACTGGCAGTTGTCATCCTGTGGCTCCTTCAGCTCCTGTTCCCCACCTCCCCAGCCCCACCAAGCAGGGTTCCTTAGATAGGCACCCCAGTCTTTCCAGAAGAGGTACCTTCCCTACTTTCGCTCACTCTGTCCCTTATCTCTGCTCCATCATGATGGAGATTGTCTATCTCCTGTCACCCTATTCCTGCTGTCGTGGCAGCTTGGCAACTCTGACTACAGCTGGAGGTGACAAATGAAAGAACAGAAGTGGGCACAGAAAAATATAACACTTGTTAGGGAAGTTCCAGGAAGAATGGGGGCAAGCCCGCACATGTGAGAGACTTAAGGACATTTACAGAGCTATGGTAGAGATGAACTAATAAATAGAGTGCACACATGAAGCCCTGCCACGACAGGCGAAAGGGCCAGGACGGGGCCACAATCTGGCCGCCAAATTAGGGGGCAAATCCAAGAGGGGCCCTGCAGAGAGAGAGAACTGCTGGCTTCCTTAGGAATCTGAGAAAGGTGTTAGGCAAGAGGAGGGAAGCAATGAGAATAAGCCAGATAACATAAGCTGCTTTAATTTACTGCTCCTTGTGCTACTTGCTTTTACCCCATCTAAGAGTGACCCTTGAAAAATTCTAGGAAATTTGATCAGGCTCCCTTCTAGTGGCCCTCGGCCCTTTGTAGGCCCAGGAGAGGGTGAGGGGAAAGGAAAGACAGGGGCAGGGCAGAATAGGCCCCAGCCTGCCCTCAGGTCTCAGTGTCATGGCTTTTGTGCAGTTAGGCTCCAGAGGCCTTTTCACCCTTGGCATATAGTGAGAAGTGGGGAGCCACAGCTCAGAATTGGCAAATTATCCCACATTTCCAAATACCCTTGGCCACACCTGGCCTTCTCTGTGCTCCCAGAGACTTCCCTCAGTGAACAACTGGCTGAAGATGGGAAGGTATGGAGGTTGGGGAAAGGGGCTTAAATACACACACACGCGCACACACACAACGTGCTGGAACTCTTCAGTTCCTTCCAAGTTGTTTTAAGACACCAGATGGACTCTTGCTTTCTCTTATAGGAACACAGTACAAGCTCTTCCTCAGGTAGCGGCGGAGGAAGTGGAAATCAACCTGGCGTGAGTGTCTAGTATTCACACCTGCACAGATCTCCCCCAGACCGTGGGAAGGAAAATGAGAGGCCCCTGAAATGATGGGACAGTAACAGCTGGGACTGAGAATGGGGGTGGACTGCTGCTGAGGTGGGGCTGATGTGGGTTAGTTAGCTTTGGGGTTAAACAGCTGCAGTTTCAAGGCCAAATTGGTGTCTGGATAGGGACTGAGAACAAGTCTTCTCTTTCTCTCTCCCACAGTGTGACAACCCAGGGAACGAAGTCCGAATATCTGGAGGATCTGGGGGTCAGGTGAGAGTCAAACTTGTGGTTACTATAGTTCACAGGTGGCAAACACAAGGCCCACGGGCTGAATCTAGCCCTCTACCTTGTTTTATCCGGCCCAGCACCTTGTTTCTATCTGGTGGCAGCACCGAGCTCTTGCCCCTAGTTAGGGAGTAGTTACATTTATACAGTCCTACAATTACGTTCGGCTCTTTGAAGGCAACTGCGAGGCTGATGTGGGCCCCAGTGAAAACGAATTTGACACCCCTGCTGTAATAGTTCATCACCACAGCTGCCCACCCCTCCTAATTCAACTCTGTTCAGCCCCACTCCTAACACTCACCTCCATCCCAGCCCCAATTTACAATTTAGGGGAAGAAATCAAGTGCATAAAATTACTAACAATCTCCAAAGTAATAATTAATTTGCAAATTCTATGCGAATACCCCACTTTATACCACAGATGGGGCTGTGAAAAATTGTATAAAAACCAGTCCTTTTAGAAATATAATCATTTCAAATGACCTCTACCTGGCCAGTAAACAGAATTCAGTGACCCCTTTGACATAGTTTTGAATTCATACATTCCCCTCCTGGTTATTCTGGAAATTTGGCCTTTCTGTCAGTACCTGCAACATTGACAGAGGAAGTGTTACACTAATGTCCACACAAATCACCTAGTGGTCTTACGCAAATTCGGCTTCTGATTCAGCAGCTCTGGGGTGGGGCTGAGATTCTGGTTTCTAACAAGGTCTGGGTGAGGCTGCTGCTGCTGCTCTGTGCCCTCATGTGAGAGTCACCTGCAGGGTGAGGACCACGGCCCTATGCTGCTCTGTCCACAAGGCTCTCTGAAGAGCTCCTAAAATATTGTTGATACTCACCTTTTATGGATAGATAGATTTTAAGAAAACTTCTCCCAGTTTATAACTCTATTTTTAGTTTTTTACATACCCAAATCTCTTTTTCTATGGTTTCTGCTCTCAATAATAAAAGTCTTTATTTTCTTCTAGCACTACCAATACTTCTGTAATTTCATTGTTAAACTTAACTCTTTAATCTACCTGGGCGTTACTTCGCTGCGTACTGTCTAGTCCTACTCCTCAATCCAACTAGGCAGATCCTACACTTCAGATCAGATATGTATGCTCTCTCAGGAGGGGGAAGACAGATAAAAACAAAAGGGAGGAAACTGGTAAGTTATAAACAAGTTTTGCCTGAAAAAACTGAACTGATATTGCAGCCCCGTGTACTGATCATTTCTACTACTGATTTAAAATATCACCTATAAATACCTTTAATATTTGAGGAGAGCTTCTGGGAACTCAGAGCTTCTGGGAGTTCTATTTTGTTAAATCGATTCATCTGCTCTGGGACAGGAACCGCATTGCTTCCTTTATGGCACTTTACAGTATGCTCATGCCTGCCAGTAGAAGCCCTCCCTTGCTGCTTATCTTTTCCAGTGTTTTTTTTACCTACTCTTAGACATTTATTCTTCCAAATGAACTTCAAGATGATTTTGACAAGTTCCAAAAGAAAATTCTGTTAGAACTTTAAGAGGAATTGTATTAAATCATACATAAATTTGCAGGGATGGACCAAGGATCTAAAACAATGATCTGTGTTTCACTGTCTTGTCCCTCAGGGCTTCAGAGGACAGGGAGGTTCCAGAGGATCTGGCGACATCAGGGTAAGGAGACAATATGTCTTGAGTAGGGACTATGGCAGCAGTAAGTGGGGGTGGAGGTCAACTCTCCAACAGGAACACTAACAGAGCAGATAGTCCCACATCCTGGGCTGGTCCAGATTTTAGCTCTGGGAATGAAGAGGTGCTGATAGGCTGGGATCCACACCAAAGAGTGAAGGTGGGACTCTAGAGGAACTGACCTCTAGGTAGGAAGAGACGAGGCAGTCTACTTCTGTGCCACCTCTGTTGCCCCTGACTCTCCACCTAGCATCACCTTTCTGACCAATGCAAAACATCAGCCCAGACTGGTCTTGCAGCTTGAATCAGTTCAGTACAACAGCCTGGCTGGTTTCTGCTTCAATACCAGGGGAATACCAGGGGAAAATTCTTTGGTGGTAAAGGTCCTTCCTATTGAGTTTTGGGCAGCTCGTAGACATGAATAGAAATAAAGGTGGTTGTGGTACTAATCAGCATTATAAGTGAGCAATAACCTGATCCACAAGGGGGTGAAACAAAATTTGCCAGGGAAGATGGAGATATCCAGAGAGAAGGGCCTCTCTCAGGGTCTTGGGAAGTCCTCAGTCATGTTCCTGTTTCAGTCCCTTGATACAGGAATCCTTCATCTTCATCTCACCACACATTCTACCTGTTTCTCACCAACTCTTCTCCACTTTCTCTCTCCTCAGGAAACAAGCAAGGAGAGTAGTCATCTCCCTGGCTACCCTAGCTTCCAAGGCAATTATCAGGTGAGCAGAAATGGCTTTAGGGGAAGGGATGGTGGACTGTGGGGACAGAACGCAAAGGATCTGGAAAAAGGAATAGAAATATCAGTTTCTTCTTGCTAGCTGCTCTGAATCCATCTCAGATGACTACCAGGAGACCAAACACAGGCCTGGGAGCCCCATGATCCTCCTTGGCTCATCCATTCCAACTGCAGTCACAGCTGTATTGCCTCTGTGAGGGAAAAAGCAGGCAAAAATAACAGAAGGATGGCCAAGGGGATATTTTTTAAAATCATACTTAAGAAGGCAGTGTTGAAAGTAGAAAGGAAATGAACTTTGAGTTAGAAATGGGAATTCAAATGCCAGCTGGGTCACTTGTCATCTGTGCATCTTAGGCATGTCAGTTGACCTCTGTGAGCCTGGCCTTCCTCTTGGGTAAAATAGGGTCAGTGGTGCCTAACTTTCTCACCCCCCCGCCACCGCCAGTTACTGCAGAGTTTTTTACATCATAATCCCAGCAAGGGGGCTCAGGGTCCAGACACTGAAGTCCGACATGGAGACAGATCCTGAGGCAATCTGCTGGACACCTCAAAATTTCAGTTTCCTCATCTGAAAAATGGACACATTCCACAAAAGAACATAACAGGCTAAGGCACAGAGCTTGGCCAATAGTGGGACTATACACTGGGGAGTGGGTAGGCTTATTGTAGGAAGCAAGTGATGAGTCATTCCAGGAAGACTTTCTGGAGGTAGGGTTCTTAGGTGCTTGGCAAAGAAGAGAGGTGGCTTTACAGAGGGTACATGGTGCTCGAGCAAAGGCAAAGATGAGTGGGCCAGGAGCAAGCTGATGGATGGTATGCATGACAAAGTGCATAAGCCTTGAACATAAATCTCCTTTTTCCCCATCCAGGGACAAGGGTCCAGTAGGGGAAGTGAAGGTGTCAGTGGAATCAATAACTTGGTGAGTGGAGGCATCACTCCACCTTGGGCTGGGATCCTCCAGACACCCATAAGTCATGCCCCTGCCTCATGCTCACAAAATGAGTTCTTACTTTCATTCTGTTTGTCGTTGGTTTCTTAGAACTCTCAGACATCTCCTGGGCTCTTCGACTTCGACACTTTCTGGAAGGTGAGTTCAGTAAGACTGCTCTGCTTATTCTTTCTTGGAAAACCAAAACCTTGTCCCTTGTTCATACAGGATGAAGTCCTCTTTCTATAACAACCTTCAGTGGTGACCCTTGACCTCTCTCATCCTGAGGCTCTAAACCAATTACATTATGATCCAATTTAGCCAGTCTCATTTTTTTTTTTCTGCAGAATTTTAAATCCAAGCTGGGTTTCATTAACTGGGATGCAATAAACCAGGTAAGAGCTGGAAGGCCATGCATTCAATCTTTGTGGGAGAAGAATATAGAGAAGAAAGCTAAACCTTTGCTTGGTGAACCAAGGAAATAATGATGATGGCAATAAAGAGCATTCTGGCCAGTGATTAAAAAAATAAAGACAACAAGGAGGAAGGACAACAGAAATCTAAAAAGAGAGGGAGAGTGTGCAAATAGTTGGGAGTTGGGAATGAGAAATGAATGAGCCTTTCTCGTATCTTAATGTGCAGACCCAAATAGGTCTGAGCCACAGTTTCCCCTTTGAGACCTGGAGATTAATGGGAGAACAAGTAGGTGTAATCCTCAAGAAACCAGAGAAGCAGCAGGGGCTGGAGCCAGGGGGTGGACTGAATAGTCAGGTGGAGCTAAAAGGACACATGCGGACTGCCATGGAGAGAGGAGGAAAGAAATGAGCATCTGCTGAGTGCCTGATGGGTGCCCTGTACATACATAATCTTAGGCGATACTTGGGGGCTGGGACCCCTTTCTTCTTCCTCCCTGCCCACCCTTTCTCTTGTAGGGGAGCCCCTGGCTAGGGTGACATAACACCAGAATAGTAGAGGGAGTAGACTAGAAGGAGAGAGGATGAGGGCAGGCAGACAACCCAAGCAAACACCAAAGGTGGAAGCTGTGATTGGCAGCCCAATGAAATGTTTTGTTTGATCCACTAAAAAAAATGTGAATTAGTTGCCAAAGTTTAAAAATTGATAGACTTCACAAAATGACTTGGATTTCTGACTTCTCTTGAAAAAATTGGCAACACAGGGCCCCTTTCCACGGCCTACATAAACTGAAGTGAGTAGCAGCTGTTTCTTGCCATGGGGCTTGCTCTCCAGCAGCCAAACTTCCAGCACCCTGTGTGCAGCTGAGTTTCTAACTCTTAACTTAAAAGATTGGAGACTAGGATTCTGCTCTCCAAAACTTGTGGGGGAATGGAGGTAGGTGGTGGTAGGAGGAGGCAAAGGGGCAGCCCAAACTTCAGGGAGAGTGGAAAATAGGAGATAACAGATGTTTCCAGATGCAGCACAGTTCTGGTTTGCACGAAATAAATGAACAAGATAGAGTTTCTGTTTTAGAGAGACCAGTCTCTGGAGTGGCAAGACTCCTTACTGTGAACCATGGGGAGGCCAGGCCCCTGAGCATGGCGGACTTGCGGTCTAATGGCAGAACCAGGGCACATACAGACACTTCCCAGGGGGGCCAGGACAGACAGCAAAGCATTTTTGCACATCTGGATCTGGCGGAGGTGAGGGGTGAAGAAAAGTGCGTGCTTGCAGATAGGCAGGATTCATTTGGGGTGGCTTCCTGGAGGAGCAGATCTGAGAAGAGAGGCAGGACAGAGTTGGGCAGAGAAGAGAATGGGGAGTCCCATCTCCTTCATAGTCAGGGAAAAGGGGCTAAGGACTTCCTCCAGAGTGAAGAGTGAAGACAGGGGGACTATACATAACATTCCTGGCAAGGTATGGGAGTTTTCAAGCCCAAGCTGGGATATCTGGATTTAACTGGATGATAGCAGTGGGCAAAAAGATCCCTGCAGATTTCTGGAGCAGGGGTCTAATCTAACCTCGATTTGATCCATTACTCCCTGAAGTCCTACTCCTCAAGCTCCCTCTTAGAGCCTATCTTTTTGCCCAGGATGAGAGGAGCTTTCCCATCCCCTGAACTCCAGACAAGGAGCTGCCAGATGTTTGGGAGCCTCCCACCCCTTCTAAAAACAACACTATCTCACCACTAATCTCAACCTTTGCCCTTGCAATAAATCTTAGCTGCCCCACACTCCTTGTCTCTGCCCTTACATCTCCACTGTTATCCCAGGGGGGCTTGGGAGGTGTGACTTCAGCCCCACAGCTTTGGGAAATGGGCTGGAGGTGGCATGGCAGGTGAAAATGCAGGAAGCTCTGAGTGCAGGTCTTTGTCCTGAGATTTTGCTGCGGTTATGTTCAGCCACAGGAGGGGGAACGGGATAGAGAAGAACACTGTATGTGCTGGGGCGGGAAAGATGGTTAACGGCTCCATACATCTAGTTTCTCTCCTGCTTGCAAAAATAGTTTTCTAGTCCCTAAAAACACCCAGCTTCCTCCACAAACCTTGGTCACAGTGCAATTCTGAAGACTGAAAAATGGTGGGAGCGGTAGTAGGGGCTTAAGTGATCAGGAGGTCAGGCTCCCTGCTAACCTGCTCCCCACTTTTCATCCACAGGGCCAACTCCCATCTCCCAGCACTAGAGCCCTCCTCTACTTCAGCCGACTTTGGGAGGTAGGACAATTCTCACTTTTTGAAGAACTGGGATCCTGGTCATCCTGTCCCTCTCTCCACCTCCCTCAAGGCAGCCAACCTCCAGCTTGAGCATATCTTTCACAAAATTCCCCCTCTTTTTATTTTTGAGATGGATAGTATCACCCAAATCTTACCACTAATACCACCAGGAATTCTAACACCCTTAATAAGCTTATCTTCATCTACCTTCAACCACACCCAGGCTCCTAAACCCATTCTTATGTGTGGTCTTGAAACTTTCCCAGTGAGCTGCTGCAGGCCACCCTCTGAATTCTGTCTCCCTGTGGTCCACTCATCTCTCCTTCTTCTTCCAGGATTTCAAACACAACACTCCTTTCTTGAACTGGAAAGCAATTATTGAGGTAAGGGTGGCAGAACTTCTTGTTTCAGGGTCAGGAAGTTCAGCCCTGGGGAGGTAGGGTTTTGGGTTTTTGGCAATGGCTTGCACATTCTGTCCCAGTTCCACATACTCTCTGTTGAGGGAGGGTGCCTCCCTCCTTCCCACTTTCCTTTATGCAACACTGAGTGGGAGGGGGCTGGGAGAGAGAAGCTGTGAGTCACTGAAGAGGGAGCAGGGTGGCAGGTCCTCCCTAGAATAAAAGCCCAGGCCGAGGATTTGGTCCCTGACAGGCACAGGAACATGAAGCTGGCTACTGTCTCTGCTCTTCTGCTGCTCCTGCTGGGCTTTGCCCAGCTTGGAGGGAGCCACAGCTGGCTGGGCACTACAGGGTGAGCAGACAGTGGGGACCATGAGGTGAGGAAGGACTTCAGAACGGGGAAGGGGAGCACTAGGGAGGAAGGCTGAAGGGAAATAGCAGGTATGGGAGGAGGAGGTTATGTCATTGTCAAGTGTAGGCAGATGCATAGGGTCTGAATATCTGGGTTTGGGGAAGGATGGGCAGGACCTCTGGGTTTTCCAGAAAGCCACGCCTCAATTCTGCATGATCAGTGCCTTTTGGGAATCAGATCCCTTAGCACTGAGGCAAGGGTTGCCCACTCACTCATCCACATGGGCAGGGCATCTGAGGCCAGACAGGTGGGGCCATGCAAAAAAGGAGGCCAAGGCCTTTCAGCTGAGTGTTGTCTTGCACCAGTGTGGTCACGCCACTTAATTCTTCAAGAAAAGTTAGAAATCTGATTTTTAATTGCTCACAACTAAATTAATTTAAAAAATGCAAACCAAGTAAAAAAAATGTCTAGAGGCCTGTGGTCAACCAGTTTGTGAGCTCAGTGTTAGGGCTAACAGTGGGGTTAACACTGGACGTCAGGTGAGGAAAAGGTAGAGAGCTGAGTAAGAGTTAAGAAGAACATCCTAACCATGAGTGTATGAGAGATGGTGGTGATGGTGTTCCTAGCAGAGAAGTGATGATGGAAGAAACTTAACTTCTCTCCCACTGCTTAGAAATTCCCCCATGCCTCAACTGGGGGAGGGGAAGTGGCAAGTGCATTTACGGTGTGTCTTAAGTGCCTTCATCTGCTTCCTTGTATTTCTCCCTTTTATTTCTCTTTGACCCCGAGGTAATGTTATGCACTTCACTTTGCCTCTGTGGGAACAGCATTTGTGAACAGGGATAACAAAGCCTGTGATAGAAGTGGCAGTTGGTGTCAGCAAAAGGTGGATTGAGACCAAGGGGCCTGTGTGGGCACCCCATATTTGTCATTCTAGCTTGGTCTCAGGCCAGGCTGCCAACGTACCAGGTGCCTGGATGGGGATGATGTTGCTAAACCCAGATCTCTACCCTCGCTCCCCAACACTGAGTGTGGAAATCTGCCTGTATCTCTCTGGGCCATCAGTTTCCTCTAGGCTCACTGTCTTCTCTGTAGGCAGCACTTATCATGGACCCCGAAGATGGGTGGGATGGGGTGGGTGGGATGCTGCTGCTCCAAATGGAGGGCAGAGCTTAGGCAGCAGGATGTTAGAGTCCCAAAAGTCTGACAAGGCCTGAAGGACCATGGATACACTCTAACTGTCCCTCTTCCTTACAGGGTGCCAATCCATCATCATCACTCCAGAAAAGGGCAGGCAGTGCTGGTCAGGTAAGTCTCTGCCCTCAGACTAACCTCGGATGCCCTTGGTCCCTCTCAATCTTCTTCCTGGGTCTGGCCAATCTGAAATTCTCCTCCTTCACTCATCTGCTCTGTAATTTCCTTAGCCTGGTGCAGGATGGTCAGAGGTACCAGCTGTAACTTCTAAGGTAAGCTATTTGCCATGTGGCCACCTGATTTAGACCTCACTTCTTTCCCTGATCTCCTTCCCTCACCTCCCATGCAACACTTGAGTTGGGAGAGGGAAGGAGGCAGAGCCACGTGGGTTAGAACCATAAAGAAGTGAGGGTGTGGGCTATGGGTGGGCTAAGCTGAAGGAGATTCTAGAAAACACATGACACCCGGGGGGGTGGGGGGTGGGGGAAAGCAAGGGCTCTGAGAAATGTCCAGTCAGGGCAGGGAGGTGGGGTGTTTATTCCAGAGCAAAATGCCTTAATTCCTTCTGTGCCGCCCTGCCCCCACCCACTATGCACTGCCCTCTACTTTCTCCTGCAGAACTACAATTATAACCAGCAGGCATATCCTACTCCCTCTAGTGGGCAACACTCAGCCAAGATCCCTGCTAAGGTAAGACTTGGAACTGTCCTGTTTTCCCATTGGGGTCTCTGCATGGAGGGGAGGGGGGAAGCTGTCACTACCAAGGTCCTCTATGTGGGTTAGCTAGAAGGTTGAAGGCTCTTCACACCCACACTCAGAAAAGGTTATAAGAAAGCAGTGGCTACATCACAGAGAAAGCTGGGAACCACTACTCTCTGAAAGAGAAATAGGTTTCTCAGAAAAATCACGTGGAACATGGCAGAACAAATAGCCTTCCCTTGTAATATCCGCTCTCTTCCTCTTTAACTGCTGTCCTTCTGGGGGTGCTGGGGGTAGAGGATAGGTGGGGCTAGCCGAGGAACTCTTGTTTGGTGGGAAATAAATGCCTCATTCCACAAAGGAAATAAAAGGAAAGACATTTGAGAACTTTGTTGCATTCAGTTGCAAAGAAAACAATCTTAATTTAGTAATAAATGTGCCAAACACTAATTGGGCTGGTATTTCCCTCCATGTCTCAGAACAATAAAGCCCTGACCTCACAGAGAGGCCTTCCACTGAGAGATCAGAAACTCTGCTGACAGGAGGTGAAGAGGCAGTCCATACCACCTGTGGGTGTCCACTTCGCCAATTATTGGTGGCCAATTTCCATCCACCTCATAGGCAAAGGGAGACCTACCTATTCTTGTTCACTCCCTGTGGGCAGTGTGTGCTAAGGGACCACATTCATATCATCTTGGGTAAAATGTATTTAGGATGATAAGTTCTGCTGTGAAATAAATTCCATGGGCTGAATGTCTGCGGTCATTGAGGTAACCTGGTCTGAGCCTGCCCCTTCCACTGGGCCCTTCCTGAGCTTTGCAGACATGGCAGAATCCAGAGAGGTCCCTGTAGTCTCCACATCATCTATTCCGATCTTCTCTTTACAGGGGGGAGTCACGGTTTCTTCCTCGGTAAGTACTGGGGCAAAGAAAATCCAGCTTGTGGGAGAAGGGGCCTGAAGCCAGAGGTCGTACAGGGGACAGTGTAATGTCTACTTAGACATTCTCCCTGTCCTGCAGGCTTCCCGGGTGCAACCTGGCCTGCTGCAGTGGGTGAAGTTTTGGTAGGTGAGTGTTAGAGTGAGCCCTGCTCAGTTGTTTCCAGGAGTTGAGGCATGGTCACCCAGGGGCAGGGCTGGGGTTGTGGTAATCTTTGCTCTGAGTGCATGCTCTAAAGCTACTGGGGAGGGGAACCCAGTGCAGGATTGTGGAGAAAAATTCATAAGATATGACCTACTCAGAAAGCACCTGTGTGCTGAGTGAAGGCCTGCTAGAGTGGGACCATGCAGGGAGAGGAGGAGAAGGAGGAGAATGGCACACTAAGTTAAGGAGAGGCACTGGACGGGAACTGTGCAGGGAAACTGTATAGAGGTGAGCCTTTCAGGTATAAAGTGTCAGAGGCAGGAAGAAGAAGTGAGCCCCTGCCCACCCCCCAAAAAAGAAGTGAGTCCCAGTGTGGGGGGGAGGTAATAGATTAATTTGGCAAAATGACACAACCTGTTTTAGGGGACAGTACAGTGAGGGATGGCGGGTGACACGGGTGAGACACAACAGAACTGCCAGGGTGCAGAAATTGGATGGAAGGCTACCTGGTTTCAAGTCACATTCTACCATGTACTCTTTTCTTTTCTTCCAGAAAATTACTCCCAAACACGCCTGAGGCCCTGAAAAACTTCAGTCTTCAAGGATCCTGACTGCGCCCCTCCCCCAGCTCTCCCTCTGTGCCAGGCTTGGTCTGGGTGTTGACATCTGCTCTTTTTAGGTTGGGGACCTGGTCTGTCTGTCCCTTGTTTCTTCCCACTCTATGTGGTGTCTCCTTGACCACCAACCTCATCAAATAAACCAGCCACTTTCTCTACCTACTCCATTTGTGACCTGAAGTCCCCGACAATCCTTCAGGAAAAGCTTCCCACTTTTGAATTTCTCTGTGGAAATAAAACATGAATCTTGTTTCTCTAAGATCTCTTTACTGCTATACTGATGGCCTGGGTCAGGGAGGATAGAAGAGTGATTTAGGGACAGGTAATCTGCCTTCCTCCTGAGACTGATGTACAAAATGGTAGGCTGAGATCGTTAAGACCTGAGTACTCCTGACAAGAAGTACTTAGTGGATCTTACTAGGCTTCAGTTTCCCCATCTGTAAAAAATGATCTTTGCCCAACCTACATCTGAATACCATGCTACTGCCCTTGAAGCAGCCATAGGTATTTTATTAGCCTGAAAAAGCAACGAGGGGGCTATTCAAATAGGAAAGTGGGAGTAAAGAGCCTGTTCAAAGGGAAGAGACCAGTCCCAGGAGGTCAGGGAGGGGAGCAAGAACAAGAGCAAGGGGTGGGTACAGAATATGCCTTTGCCTTGTAAATGCACTGAAGGGTGGATGAGGGGACGGTTGGGTTGACATGTTTAGGAAGATGGGGCAGTGGCTCCTATCCAGCATCTTCTCAAATGCAGCAGCCCTGTGTCTCCAGGATGCAGAGGGGCAGAACACTTGTACTCCACCAATGCACCAGTGAGACAGGCAGAGGTTCTGGGCACAGGCTGAGCCTAGGCTTATTAGAAGCCCAGGAACCCTGAGGACAGGGCTGGAGAGTCTCTGGTTAGAGTCTCTGAGCCAAAGTCCCATTTAAGGCCACACTGTGTGTCCAAATTAAGGAGCCCCCATCCCTCATCCCTGACATCCCTGCAGGGACACAGGAAGTAAAAGGAGGACATACAACACCCTGCTAACAAAAGTGACTCTCTCTGAGACTACAAGGTTTCTGAGGAGATGACCTGTTTGCCTTGGTCATTACTCCAACCTCAGTGCATAGTTCAGGGCTTGGCACCGCATAGGGGCAGGCCTCAAATATTGGTAAATAAATGAAAGAAAACATGCCTAAAATGAACTTTGGGAAACCAACTCGATCAAATCCTTCTGACTGGGAGAAAGGAGAGGACTACTCCTTAGCTCTGCATCCTCTTCTCACTTATGTCCCTGAAGTGTGGCTATTGCTTTGTACAGTCCTGGTTTATACAGCTTTATTACAGGTTTATACTACTGCTTTATACAGCTGTATAGGGACAGCCTTGTAGCACCCCCTTGTGGCCACAGAGGTGAGAACACAGCTCTCTCAAGGCCCACACTCAATCTTACAGGGTGACTGACAGCTAACTTCCTGGAGTGTTGGTGAGATTTCAGAACTGGCTGGAACTCAGATCTGAGGGATTGAGGGAGAAGCTGATGTGCTCAACATGTCTCTGGACTCTTGGGGCTGAAAGCAGCCCTTTAAAGTTTAAAGTACCACCTGAAGCAGGCTAAGGCCCTCTCGTGTAAAGGACTTTCTCCTGTGTGGACCTCTGAAGCAACTTCCCAATGTCCTTTCATTTCTTTCCCCTCAAATCCATTCTCCCATGACAGCCAAGGACTATCCCTTGCTCAGAATACTCTGCAAGCTTTTCATTAGCCCTAGAGTAAAATCCCAACTCCTCACCATAGCTCAGGGTGATCTGGCTCTGGCCTCCCTCTCCAATGTCATCCCGGACCTGCTGGGACAGACCCTTGGGGAACACTGATGTTATCTGCCCCTGGAACCCAAAATCTTCAGCAGCTTGGAGCTTTAGGTCTAAATTAAAATGTCCTTCATAAAATCAGCTTAGCCGAGAATACCTACATAATCGCTATCACATCACTCTATTTTAACTGCTTCACAGAATCTGTCATTCTCTGAAATTATCTTGTTTCCTAATTTTTTGTTAAATTATGATATGCTTCTTCCACCAGGACATAAGCTCCACAGAACAGGTACCGTGTCCACCTTCAATTCCCAGCACCAAGAACAAAAATGGCTGTTCTATAAATATTCATGAATTAGAGAATGAAAGGAGAGAATAGAATTAAGTTGGATCAGTACAAGAAGTCTTTGAGAGAAGTTTAAGCAAAGGGTACATGGAGACAGAGGGTGGACGGCAAAGGAATAAACCAGACCTGCTGGACAACGCGACTGCTTTCTTGGTTGTGATAATAACATTGGCAGGGGGTGGTGAGGATGGGACAGGATACCCTGAGCTGTGCCCCCCAATATTCCACATACCCCCATACTCCACATCCTGGCCCCTTTCTCTCCAAGGCTTGTCACCTGGGTGTTCATCAAGGCCCTGATACCCCAGTGTGGCTCGCTTCAAATCCCTCATTCCTTCCCTGAACCCAGTAGGCCAGCTCCCAACCCCTAGGTGTGCCTGTAATGTAGCAATCAGGGCTGGGCCTCACCTTCTACCCATACTCAAGCTCTGACAGACCTGTGGTGGGGTAGGGGCAGGCCTGTGAAAAAATAGGGGTTTATTGGTATGCTCAGAAAGGGAACTAAGAGATCAACCAGACTTGGAAATGGGTGGATGCAGAGCCAGCTCTGTGGCTCTGCCTGACCATTAACCTGATGTGATGTATCCAAAGAAATGCTGAGTCCCAGGCCGATTCTCCTGCCAGCCATTACTCAAATTGCTGGGACCCTCTCCCAGTGAGAATCCTCCTGCCTGCCCGACCACTGGACACTGCACATTCAGGAAACATAAACTCACTGAGACAGTATAGACGGGGGAAGGGTGAGGAGCTTGGAGAGAGATACTAGTTAGCACTTATAGTATGTCATGCAAAACCAAAGTTGTCCTTGAAATTCCATCGGGAACATACCAAATTAAAACAAATCGTAAGTCTAGCACAGCCATTTTTTTTCTCCAGCACAAGAGCAGAATTTCTTTGGTTGTGCACATGAAGTAGCTGGCTTGTGTTTAGAGGCATTATAAAAAAGTATCTATCTTTAAACACTAGAACTAGAACTAGGAATATCTTTAAATACATACTTGGTATGGCAAGATGCTCATACTATATGAAGCATCTGGAAACTAAGGCCATTGCAGGTTCATTCTGGGGCATATGCTCATTGAGTGCCACTAATCTCTTAGCTCTCTCTTTTCATTTTGCTGGGAGGGTACAGTTTAATTCATTGAAATTGATACACATATGCTCAGAGCTGACACCTATGGCTGTGCAGGCTGCATATCACAAAGGACACCTGGGTAAGGAGGCTAATGGGGACTAAATGCAGCTTGCACCCCCTAGCTCTCAAGGCATGGGTCTAATTTACACAAGGTGTATATGGGCTGGCTGAAGCCCTTTGTAGGATACTACTCCACAGGATAGCAAAGAGGCAATACAAATGCAAGCTCTGGAATCCTGGAGTTTGAACAGAGCCCTTGCCACACACTGTCTGTGTGAACTTAGGTAAATTACTTAACCTTTCTGTGCTGTGGTCTCTCTATCTAAAGAAAGTGAATAATTACAGTACCTACCTCACAGAATCACTGTGGTATTTCAGTGAGATCATGCATTTAGAGCACTAAGCACAAGACTTCTACATAGTAAGACATCAATAAATTGGCTAACATTACTAGCAGCATTGGTATTAGGTGGAGAGGAAAACAGGGAAGTCAGTTTGTTGCTAAAGAACTCTAGAGCCATATAGATAATGTTGGGCGGTGGTGGGATCATCTGTTGTTTTAGATGCCAAAGTGTTCCTGTATTGCCATGTCTAATTACAGTTGATTTTACAATAGCAGTTCTCTTTTTGACGATTCTTCATTCCTTTTGCTCCTGGAGTTGACTCTATGCTGATAGAATGGTGGTTAATAAGCTCTTTCAGTCACTGTTAACTAATTAGTAAGAATTCATTACACATAAAAACTTGTGTCCTCCAGAAAATGTTTTAGGAGGCACTCCACCCACTGCAGTCTTTTTTTTCACTTGTCCCCTCCAGTAGCACCAACTGCACATGGCACCCATTGTCACAGGTCATCTGTGCTTAGTGAGTGTCCTTCAAGCATTGTCTCCTCAGGTAGCTCTGAAAAGGGGGAGATGTCATTATAAAAACAGAGGAGGCTTCCTAAGTCTAAAGAGATACAGGGTGTCAGGTACTGGGGTGTGGGGGCATCATTAGAATTGAACTGAAGTGCTTCTGGGGTTCATAAAGATTGTTCATGAATGACTGTAGCCCTCCCACTCTAGGTCTGCCATCTAGTGTGCATTGCATCAGGCTGGGTAAAGTGGCCCACTCTTGATAGGTCTTGCTTTGTCCTGGTAGCACTACTCCATGTTCCAGCACCTCCCTGTTACACCAGGAACCAGTTGGGCCACCTAAACCTCATTGTGGAGAAGGTTGCTTGATTAGGATGTTTTGTCACTTTGAGGTGATACAACTTCTAAGCTGGGGGAGTGAAGGGGTGGGTGGGTTAAGTCAATGAGATGAAGTAGGCACTCACATTTCAGGACGTAGATCTCATCTCCAATTTGTTAGCTCTAAGACCTGTTTTGCATTTTTCTTCTATTCTTTGTCTTAGCTCAAAACAGTCATCTCTCTGAAGACCCAAGAGTGAAAGATGAGAAGTTGGATAATGGGAGGAGACCAATCCAAAGGAGGAAAGTGTACAACTTGGTGGAAGGATGCTTGAATTCTAACATATCCAATCTACAAAATGTTGGTTCCACCTGTACTCTGTGCAAGGTGCAGTGCTTGGAGTATATAAAAGTGATTAAAATATACTGTAGTTCCTGACCTCAAGGAGCTTAGTATCCAAAGAAGAAGATAAGAGAAGAACATAAGTTACTCTAGGTGCAATGTCAGAGAGATACAAATGAATTGATATGGGAATTCTGAGAAGGGCAAAGTGTGTGGGGGCAAGGAGATGGGAGATGCTGGAAGAAATCAGGGAAACTCCATCCAAGATGGCTGTTGGGTTCTGAGAATTGGAGATGAGAGAAGAGCATTTTAGGAATAAGGAACAGCATGGGCAAATGCTTGCAGGAAGAAAAAGAAGAGCATATTTAGTATAAAGTCCAGTTTGCCCAGAATGTGAGGAATGTGCAAAGATAGTATAAGAAAAAGTTAGAAAAACAGGTTGAGAGCGAGTGTGGAAGGTCTTCAATGCCAGTCTAAGGAGTTTACACAGAACTGGGTAGGGTGGGAAAAAAGCCTGAATTATAGGAGAGGAATGAAGGATATAAGGAAAAGAGACAGACAAAAGGAGAGGTGCTTGGGTGTCACTGCCAATCCCTTGGAGAGACAGGTCCAACCTGTCTCCATCCCAGCTCTATTTGCATGAAGAATCCCATTGCCATCTCACCTTCCTATTGCCTAGGGCAGAATGTGAATTGAGAAATCCAAGGTAAATGGGGAACAGTCCACACCTCCCCTCCCAGAGCCCCAGGGATGGGTGACAGGATCTGGGGGTGAGTCATTGGGGTGGGGACCCCATTTCTGCTCACATCTGCCTCCCTGGGAATATAAAGGACAAGCAGTGAGGCCCCGCCTCAGAGCACCCCAACCTTGACACCATGAAGATCCCAGTTCTTTCTGCTGTGGTTCTTCTCTCTCTTCTGGCGCTCCACTCTACTCAGGGGGCTGCCCTGGGTAGTTCTAAGGTGAGCACATCACCTGGATTCTCTTTTTCTTACACCTATTACCTCACTTACTCTTCAATTTCTTTACCTTCTATCCATTACCAGATAAGTGGTTCTTATTTTTTAATATTATCAGGGGCTGAATGAGAAGTTGGGGCTCGGAGGAAGGAAACAAAACATTCCTGGGAAGACCTGTAGGGAGGGAGATGCTTATACTTCTGGAAGGGATGGTGAAGTGTAGGGTGGATAAGGATGAGGAGGTTGGAAGTTGGGGGAAGAAGCAAAGGATCTGGGAGGGAGAGTGAGGACAGTGAAAGGAGGATAACCCTTCTTCCCTCTTATCACTAAAGTTAAGGGAAATCTCAACTACACAGGCTGGACGACTGAATCCTGGGAGAAGACAGGGGCTGAGGCTGGTTGTCTGGGGCAGCTTCACCATTGTTTTATTTGTATCTCTGGGAGTGGTTTCCAGGTGATTGGAAGCTCTCTACTATCTCTGGAGCCTAGGCCATAGCAAAAATCCTTATGAGCCAGTCTCTAGCAGGAGGAATCCTGAGGCCTCTCTATCCCCATCTTATTACAAGGTGGAGGGAGAATGTGCATGCTGGATTTAAAAGTCTATGGCAGGAGTCACAAACTCAATTGCTTAGGATCAAGCAAGTGATGTCGGTGAGCAAGAGGGCTGGTGGGGCCTCAGGGAAGATGGAGCAAACGTGCCCAATTTAAAAGAGGACAATATGTATTCCACCTGACTGCTGCAAAGTGGGAAAGATGTTCCCAGTGCGGCTGGAGTTTTTAAATTTTCAGGAGTAACTAGAAATCTGATTAATGAATTCTTACTAATTAAAAATGTTTAATTTAAAATAAAACCCCCTATGAGGTCTAAACATTTTGGTCTAGCCTGTAGGCTGCCTGCTTGTGACCTCTGGTGTGGGAAGAAAGGAATAAGGAACAATGAAGCTGGGCAAATTGGGAGAGCAACAAGATGGGCTGCACTGAGGCCTGGGGAGTTGCCAAATGGAGGAGAGAAACAGGCTAGGACTTTGGTGGCAATAGAGTCACAAAGCAAACCAATGTCAATCAATTCAAGGCAGGCAGGGCACTTTAGCAGCGTGGCTTCAATTGGCATGTTAATCTCCCACACCCAGCTCTCTGGGTGAAACGCGGGTGCCTCAGGAACACCCCAAGTCAACTGCAGAACAACACTAGCTCGTTTTTCTTGGGAGGAGTCCTCTTTCTCCACCTTTTCCTCCTGATGCCTGTCTAGGTGTTTTATTTCTCTATCTTATAAATACCCTTCCCCTCACCTTGTACATCTGTAAGCCATCTGCCTTGCTGGAACAGACTAGGTTAACTGAGGCCCCATGTGGGGAATGGGCTATATGCTTGGGGACTGGCCTGTCGAGGAAGGCAGAGCTAATTGAGAGGGTTTGGGAAGAAGGATTTGCTGTCATGTGATCATTTGCCTCCTTTCTCCCCTTTCTTTTCCAGGAAGAAACCACCATTGGTAATTATGCGAAAGGACCTGAGGTAAATACCTATTTTCTGACACTCCAGCCATGAATTTGTCCCCATCTCTTCATCTTCATGCTCCTTAGCAGCTTTTCTAATACACTGCTTTTTTTGCCTAGGCCTTTAACAGTCAGTTTCTGAACCTCGACAAGTTACGATCTGTAAGTACAATTCTGTAGGACTTCCCCCACAAATATCCACATCAGAAAGATCAATGCCTTAGTAGAGACTTTGCAAAGCTGCCATGGTCCCTTCACCTTTTCGGGAGGGCTAGGGACTAAGCTCTGTACTCCCCTGGAACTGACTCTCTTTTGGTATCCCTCCCCCACAGGCTTTTAAGAATGAGGAATTCCTGAATTGGCATGCCCTCTTCGAGGTAAGTGCCTGAGTACTCCTTATTCTCCTTGATTGTTTGCAGTCTACCCAGAGTAGTGGTAGCATGTACCAGTTCTAGCCCTCTGGGTTCTTTCCTGCATTCTAGGAGAGAATAACTGCCATGCTTGGATGCTGTCCAGTGTAGAAAGTTTCCCCAGGAGGCTGTCATGGCTATACCTTATTTTCCTAACATGGTAGTGAGGAAGCAGGGTTATAAAGACAATTCCAGAAAAAGGAAGACCTTAATCAGTCAAGAGTTTATTTGAATTCCCTCATCCTCTATGAAGAAACTGAGGTCCTAAGTTGGGTGGTTAAACCAAACTCAGAAGGCCATATCAGTGGCAATGCTGGAACTAAAGCTTGCATCGCACGATTCTGCACACACTTGCTATGTGCCCACATGCAAATATTTTCAGTTCTCTGAACCTCAGTTTCCTCATTTGTGATGTGGGGATGATTACAGTACCTGCCTCAAAAGGTTTCTATGAAGACCAAACAAAATCATGGCTGTAAAGCAGTTAGTACAAGGCAGACACAGAACAAGTGCACAGAAAATATTAGTTCTTACTAATTATAAAATGATAGCAGCACTGCAGACAGCTTACTCAGTGAGTGGTTACTGATCCCTGCTCACCTGACCTGTAACACAGCTCTCATTCTCTTTTCCTATTTTAGACTATCAAAAGGAAGCTTCCTTTCCTCAACTGGGATGCCTTTCCTAAGGTGAGAGGTGTAAGCATTAAGAGGATGAGAAGGTTGGGAGTGGGGGAAGAAGCAGAGGGTCTGGGAGGGGGAATGGGGACAGTGAAAGGAGCATAAACCTTCTTCTCACCAAAGTTAAGGGAAATCTCAACTATAATAGTTAGAGAATGGGACTTAGACTGGCACAAAGATTCCTTTCCATCAGTGCCCCACCCCATCTTGGGCTTCCTTATGGAAGACTCCAGCTCCCTGAAAAGCAAGGATCCTCTTCTGACCATACCCTCTCTCCCTCTAGCTGAAAGGATTGAGGAGTGCAACTCCTGATGCCCAGTGACCGTTCCCTTCAAGACCCAGCATTGCTGACACCCACTGGAAGAGGGGGATAATGTGGGATCCTACAATCACTCTTTCCTTGCTCAATAATTCCAATAAAGTATTCTCCAACCAAATAGCTCCTGTATCTGCGTCTCTTATTCTAATGGTCTCTAGAAAGGGCTTAAGATGGAGTGCATTCCAAGGCTGGTAGGCAAAAATCTTGAATTCTGAGTGGGTAGTAAGATAGAAAGTGGGAAGGGCACATCAAGATGGCAAGAAACCCCTTGTGTCTTAACTCCTTAGTACTGGCTGACATCCTTGAGGGGCATGGAGCTGTGAGTTGTTTGTTAAGATGCCCAAGGAATCAAACCCGCTCCCAAACTACTGGCACCCTCTCCCTCCTGCCTTTTTAGAACCTGATTCCCTTGGTGGTGGCAATTTGGTTAACAGCTATCTGGAATCCAAGGCTGAGGACCCAGCTTAAATCATATGAGTCATTTGAAATCCTTTTGTTTTTTCTAAATTAGGTAGGTTATTAATAAAGAAAACTAGTGGCGTGACCCTGGACCTTTCTAAGCAACGACTTCTTCATCTGTGGAAATAAACAAGAATGATAATAATGACCTTATAGTGTTGTTATGAAGGTTAAATGAGCTAAGGTATGTGACATCCCTTGCACAAGGCCAGCTATGTAGTAGGTACTCAACAATAACTTGTTCCCTCCATTCTCCCAAACAGCTGTCACAATGACCCAGATTCATTATTTACTCAGTCAATCGTTCATTCAACTGTCCATCCATCCATGGAAAAGGTCTCAAACATGAAATAGATTCAGTTTCAGTTCCTGCAGACTTTTCTGAATGGAATCTCTGTGTCCTCTGTGTGTCTGCTCTGTGTCTTAAAATGCTGAATTAGTTGGGATTATTTTTGGTTTCTCTTGAAATATGGGAAAATCAGAGAATAATAGGCTCGTGATTGGGTTAAGTCTGAGTAACAGCTGCCCTCCTTACATAAGACATGGTCTCTAGATCAGTGAAGTGCCACCTGACCAGTTTCACTCATTTACATATCCTTTGGTTCTATAAGCGGCTAAATTTGCAGACTGTGGTGTGTAGCTAATTGAGGAAGTGGACTAGAAAGGGAAATTAAATTGTGAAGAGACAGGAAAAACTTTCTTTTACTCTCTTAAATTCTGTGGCTGGCTTAAGAAGTAAACTGACATAAGACAGATTAACAGGGAAAAAAGCATACAAATTTATTTAATATTTTTACATTTTTACATAAAATATTTTACATTTTACATGTACATTGGAGTCTTCAAAAGGCAAATAAAGACTCAAAGAAGCTGTTAGGCCTAAAAGCTTACATACCTTTTAATACAAAGAGCAACAAATTGTAGGGATGTAACAACACAGAGGGGCTTAGACTAGGGACAATAAACTGTGGAACATTGACTAGGAAAGATATGGGGGAAACAAATGGCAGATCAGGGTTATGTTAGTAGGTTTGTTTGTATAGACCTGAGTTGACTCCCAGATTCTGGTGATTAGATTGTTTACAGGGAAGGCACTTTTCTCAAGGATAACATTATGACCTGCCTTTTGGTAGAAAGGGGGAGGACAGAGACCTTCCTGCATCCTCTGTGTCTCAAGTGCCTTTAGCTCAAAATCATCAATGTGCCAAAGTGGCATATTTTGGGGTGGCATATTCTGAACTCCTTCACTTGATTCCTGTTTTCAAAGAGCTTACAGACTAGATGACTAAGACATGTAAATGTTGCTCATACTCTTCCTTCTGGTTAACTAATAATAATAAACACACATACACACACAAATGAGAAGCAAGTTATAAATGGAATCATGAACAGAAAAAGAAAAAATGGAGACTGGTCAAATGTCATAATCAATGAAAATATATAGCAAAGATTGAATGCTCATAAATTGGGTGATAGAAAATGGTAGAGACAACTGTAGTTGAACAACAATTAAAAAAAAGAAAATGGAGTAGAGGAAAAATGAGGGGAGATTCTTAAGACACATTTATGAAGTGGCTAGGTTTTGGGGGAGCACCAGAGTCATCATATAGAAATCAAGACTACTTTTGAGGTAAAGCATTGGTTCTCAAAGTGTCCTAGGATCAGCAGTAGCATCACATGGAGACTTAGAAGACCTATTGAATCAGAAACTGCAGCACCCAACAATCTGTGTTTTAACAAGTCCACTAGATGATTCTGATGACCAGAGCCTGAGAACCACTGAGAAAAGGAAAGCCAGAGAATGATTAATGTGAAATTCAGGACAGTAGTTACCCTGCTGGGGAAAATGGAGGAGCAGGTAGGTGACAGGAGGCTTTTACTATTAGTGTTTTTATTTTTTCCTTAAGTATATTGTAGGAGAGGAAAAAGTATCTTTTCCTTCTATCCTTCTAGGTTCTTGGCTGATTCTCTGTAACAAAAGATAGATTAACAAGAGAAAAGCACATAAATTTATTCAATATGTTTTATGGGACATGGACACCTTCATAAGGAAATGAAGACCCAAAGAAGAGGTTAAACATGTATGTTTTTGTGCTATGTTTGATGAAGAGTGGAAAGTCATAGAAAAATGTTATAGGACCAAAGGGATATGAGCCCAGTGTAGTAAACTTTGGGAAATTTAGCAAGGTCTTCTTTCAGATTCCTCTTGGGAGTCCCTTAGTCTTGGACACAAAGATGTTCCTTTCATCAGGGTGAACAGAGGGCACTTTTCACCTGAGGGTGTTATGACCTGCTTTGGGGGAAGGTCAGAGGGTCATTCCTGCACCTATTTTCTCAAATTCCTTCAGCTTGAAATATTCAACACACCAAGGCATTATATTTTAGAGTGGTGTGTCCTGTGCCCTGTCAATACATATTTTATACACACTTATGAGTTCTGCCCAGAAAGTATCCAGCCATGGAGTATGAAAAATAGAAACATTCATTGAAGATACAAGTTACAAGAAACATTGTACATGGGGCAATGATGCCTCAGTCCCCTTCAACATAGGCACCTTGGACCCTCACACAGTTCTCTCAGCATCTCTTCCACTGTTCAAAACCATAAAAAATCTTTTGTTGGAATTACCATCAGCTGACATAATATTTCCTCAAATCTCATCAATGGTCTGAAATCTCTTCCCTTTCAAAGGTGATTTTAGTTTTGGGAAAAGCCAGAAGTTTCAGGGAGCCAAATTTGGGCTATAGGGGTGTTGAGTCACCTGGGTGATTTGATGTTTCACCAAAACACTCTTCAGGAGACATGATGCATGAGCAGGTGCATTGTCATGATGAAGCTGTCAACTACCAGTTACCCATAACTGCAGGTGTTTTCATAATACTGCATCTCTCAACCAACAAAGAACATTGAGGTAATACTCCTTATTAACAGTTTGGCCTGGATGGGCATACTCATGAAGGACAACACCTTCCCAATCTAAAAACACAGTTGACATGGTCTTGATCTTGCTGTGACTTTGCCATGCCTTCTTCAGGCATGGAGAACTAGGTAACTTCCACTGGAATGCCTGGGCCTTTGTGTCTGGATCACAGCCATAGACTCATGATTCATCTCTGGTTATGACCTTCTTGAGGAAATCTGGTTCATTGGTAGCCGGTTGAATCAAATCATTAGCAACTGAAGATGTTCCTTCTGCTCTGGTAGCAGAAGCCATGGAACAAATTTTGCCACGACACATTTCATGTCAAGATTCTGCATCAAAATCTTGGACACAGTAGTTTTTGGAATCCCCAGATCAACTTCTAGTTCTCATGCTGTCTGTCGCACATCTTTGTTGATTGCAGCCCGTACATGTTCAGCATTCTCAGGTGTTCCACTTGTTGCACACCTTCCAGAACATGGATCATTTTCAACAGATTCTTGACCATCTTTGAAGCATTTGTGCCACACTTTTATTTGCACTGCACTCACTGTATCATCCCCCAAAACCTTCTCAATCATCTGAATAGTTTCCGCAGAGGAATGTTAAAGTTTAATGCAAAATTTGGTGTAGATTCCTTGCTCTACTCACTCAGTCATGTTTAATGCCATGACCACACATGCTCACTCAATGGCATCTGCTGCCCCCACTGACTAGTACAGTGAAGTTGTCATTGTTCATGCATATGCATTCCAGTCCACTCTCCTTGGCTGCCAGGTTACATTGATGTTGTGCAAACTGATCTCATTATATTAATAATGGCTGGACTTTTTCTGAACAGACCTCATATGTATATTCACAATAATATACTACTAAAACAAGAGAATGTCTTTGAGTAACTTGTGAGTAAAAAGGAAATAGAGAGTAAAGAAACAATTTGAGTCTAGGGAGACTGGGATCTGAAGAAAAAAAGTGTAAATGAATGATGGAAGTATTCTAGATCAAATGAAACTGACAAAAATGTACCAACATGTGCCAGGTAATTCAGAGAATTGAAAGAATGGAAGACAAGACACCTGCTCTCTCTGGGGAATGTGTAGGATGAGAAAGAAGCCAAGAAATAGACACACTTCACTGTATACTTCGTAAAAACAGCCAATGCATCTTGTGTGGACACTACACCACCCATTAAAGAAAGATGTAGAGATATATGTTGAGATACAGAACAATCTCTAAGATATAGCAAAATGAAAAAAGAAAATGGCAGAGCAATGTGAATAATATGTTTTAAGAAGAAAAATGGTACAAATATATGTTCTTATATGTATAAAATGTCTCTAGTATAAAACTCAAGAGGTAACAGTAGCCCTGACTGGTGTGGCTTAGTGGATTGAGCATAGTCCCAACGAACCTAAAGGCTGTCAGTTGGACTCCTAGTCAGGGCACATGACTGAGTTGCTGTCCTGGTCCCTAGTTAGGGGCATGTGAGAGGTAACTGCTTCATTGATGTTTGTCTCACACTTTGATGTTTCTCTCCCTCTCTTTCTCGCTCCCTTCCTCTCTCTCTAAAAATAAATAAATAAAATCTTTTTTAAAGAAAGAAGTAATAGTGATCACCTCTGGGGACTGATGTACTTTCACTGGGTGCTTTTTGGAATTTATAAAAAAAAATATTTTTTTAACAGTGTGTACTATTAACTATTCAAAAGAATAAATTTAAAAACTAAAACTCTACACCCGAAAGTAGTATAATATGTATTATATACCAACTATACTTAAAAATAAATATAAAAATAAAACTCTCTAGTAACACACACACACACACACACACACACACAAAACCCTTTGCATTTTAAGGTAGCAGGGCCTAACCCATGAACTGGCCCAGAATTGGCACTTCTTACTGAATGAATGAAATAGATTTCTCATATTTTAAGTGTGGTCCTTGAACCAGCAGCATCAGGATCACCTGGGCTTGTGAGAAATGAGAGCCTTAGCCCACCCCAGAGACAATGAATCAGAATATGTATTTTAATTAGACATCTTCCCCTACCCTACCAGAATTCCTATTCACAATGAAATTTGAGAAGCACTTCCTGAGACATTATGTTAAGTGCTATACAGGCTGCCTTCAAGGAGCTTATGATCCAGCTGAATATAAAGGAACTGCACAGGTAGAAAGGGCTGGATACTACTAGAAGAGTATTTAAATTAAATTCAGCAGAAGGGAGAAATTTCTTTAGATTCAGGATAAGAAAACTTGGGGAAGTAGTTTTTGAGTTGGGTACTGAAGAATTCATAATGGTACTAAAAAACAACAAATTTATTCATTACCTTTAGAGGGTGCAAGGAACCAATTCATTTTGAAAATTGATAAATAAAAAGAAGGGGTCAAGCATTCATTCCTTTTCCTGTATTAATTGTATCTTAGGGCAAACAAAAGAGTTTTTCTTTATATGAGGATTTACATGCAGATGTAAATGCAGGTGGAATGATAGAATTACAATATTACCATTTTGCACAACTTAATAAAATGATGAATCTAGGCTAGCATCAGTGACCGCTAAAACTGTCAGGTAAAACACTGACAAGGAACCTTAGAATGGTGGATCAGACTGACACTCTGTGAACCCATGGATCCACCCAACACTGAAAGAGACAAGACAAGGCAGAGATCACCACCTATGAAGTATTCTTGCCAAAAGTTAACCCCAAGTCTGATTCAAACCTCTAAAGTCTAGATCTAACCTCTGATTAAACCTCTAGAATCTAGATCTAACTATTAGTCTGCTAGGGGAAAAAAAAGGTACAGAGGAACTTGGTAAAGGGTCCAGGGAGAAGAAATTAGCCAAACCTCCTTGGTATTTTCCATGGGAAATTTTAGAGGACTAATGGTCCAATTTCTTCAACAAAAAAATTGTCGGAGAAAAAAAAGAAGGGGGTAGAAAATTAAAGATAACAACAAATTTAAAGATCATATTACTTTTTTAAAGTATATTTTATTGATTATTCTATTACAGTTGTCCCATTTTTTCCTCCCCCTTATCACCCTCTGCCCTGTACCACCCCGCCCTCCAACACTCCCCTTCCCTTAGTTCACATCCATGGGTTGTACATATAGGTTTTTTGGTTTCTCCATTTCCTATACTATTCTTAACCTCTCCCTGTCTATTTTGTGCCTACCAATTATGGTTCTTATTCCCTGTACCTTTTTCCCCCTTTCTCCCTGCTCCCCCTCCCTGCTGATAATCCTCCATGTAATCTCTATTTCTGTGATTCTGTTCCTGTTCTAGTTGTTTGCTTAATTAGTTTTTGCTTTTGTTTTTTTTAGGTTCAGTTGTTGATAGATGTGAGTTTGTTGTCATTTTACTGTTCCTATTTTTGATCTTCTTCTTAGATAAGTCCCTTTAACATTTCATATTATAAGAGCTTGGTGATGATGAATTC
>VMDR010007554.1:0-40062 GCA_007922815.1 Macrotus californicus
CCTAGCCTTAGCAGCAAGGCAAAAAAGAATATATAAAATAATTTTAAAAGAAGAACAAAATTATTATAGGCTATGTGATTATTTACATAGAAAATCTAAGAGAACCAGCAGACCAATTTTGGAACCAATAGGAGTTTGGGTACATTTCTGAATATGAAACCAATATACATATTTAAAAACTGTATTCCTAAACAAGAGCAGCAGATAATTTGAAACTGTAATTTTAAAAATACCTCATTCCTGTCCTGGCTGGTGTGGCTTGGTTGAAGTGTCATCCCATGGACCAAAGGGTCGAAGGTTTGATTCCTGGTCAGGACACATGCCTGGGTTGTGGGTTCGATCCCCAGTAGGGGCACGTGTGAAAGGAAAGCCAATCGGTGTTTCTCTCGCTTCTCTCTCTCTCCCCCTTCCTCTCTCTCTAAAAGCGATGAAAAAATGTCCTCAAGTGAGGATAAAAAAGATTTTAAAATATCTCATTCACAATAGCAACTGAAGTGCAAAGTGCCTAAGCATAGATTTAATAAAATGTACTAGGTCTTATGAAGAAAATGATAAAATTTTATTGATGGGTAATAAATGAAGAAATCTATATTCACATATGGAAAGACAATATTATAAAGATGCCACGCGCATGTGTGTACACACATATGTAATTTACAGTAATTCCACTAAGAATCCCACAGAGTTTCTTGAGATTTTAATAATGCGACTTTTAAATTTCAGGACCAAAGAAAGAATCAACAATAGTCGAGACACTTTTGAGGTAGAATGGGGTGGCAGTTCCGCCCTACTAGGAGGTATCTAGAGTTACTGTGACGGGAGAGTCGCTAAGACTGCGTGGTGCTGGCGGGGCACAGACAAATAGAGCGCAGAGCAGAGAGTCCAGAAACACGGACATACGTGGGCTCTGACAACAGTGACATTGCGAGTCACTGCGGAAAAGATGGACGGATGGGTCTCTGACCGCAGAGCCAAATAAAATTTGATCCAGACTCCATATGGTGTGCAGAAATAAATTATAGATTTATGAAAGATTTGAATAAGAACAGCAAAACTTTACAACTTAGAGAAGAGAATGTAGGGGCTTACTGCTAATGACTTCAACTTAAGGAGGCAGTTCCATGTGCTCAGTGATCCAAGGGGCGCCATCGACATAGAACTCAAGGTTGTGGATCAGGAAAGTCCTAATCAAGAAGGAGAAAGATTTCTTAAGGAAGATGTAAAATCACAACTACTAAGGCAAAAAGTAATACATTTGACTACATTAAAATTAGAAATGTCCATTATGTAAGGAGTAAGACGGATTTGAACCCAAACAAAAATGAGCTAACAAAAATTTGAAAAGTGGTGTGCTCAGCAACTATAAAAAAATAATCCAAAGAATAAAAATTTCTCTGTTATGCCCTGGCTGGTGTGGCTCAGTGGATTGAAGGCCAGCCTGGGAACCAAAGGGTCGCTGATTCAATTCGCAGTCTAGGGCCCATGGATGGGTTGCAGACCAGGTCCCTAGTAGGGGGTGTAGGAGAGGCAACCACACATTAATGTTTCTCTCCCTCTCTTTCTTGCCCCCATCTCCTCTCTAAAAATAAATAAATAAAATCTTTTTAAAAGAAAGGATTAAAAAAATATATCACCATTATTTTTTTCAGCATCTTTCAGGTGGACCAGGTATTATTGCCACCAAAATGGTATACTACATTGTGGGACAGGTATTAACTTGTTTAGGGAACAAGTTAATGTTATACCAGGAAGCCCTAACTTATTCGTCTTTAATAAGAAAAGTTACGGCAAGACCTATGCCCTCTCCCACGGGGCTCCAGCTCTGGTTCTCTCTTGACTTTCCCTTATCTCAGCTGTACTTCCAAGCATCACATTCAGATCCAATAACATCTAAAGGAAGAAGAGCTAAATCATCTCTTGGGCCAAATCTTTTTTTTTAAATTGAGAAGGAAATAAGCAAATGTTTCTAGGAGTCCCTAGGGAGACTCTCCTTCAAATTCAGCTGTCTGAATTGAGTCACGATTCTGTTCCTGCCAAGTCACATAAACATAACTAGTTTAGTAAAGCATATGGCTTTGTGGAGGAAGGTGGGTACCTCCCCAAGTCTGATGCTTTGAGGAAGAAAGAAGGGGGGGAATGGGTGTTAATTAGGCAACCGGCATTTGCTCCATTCATAAAACTTTACTCTGAATAGGATGAAATATTCCTCCACTTTCCTTAGTTTTGATTCTACCTTTACTTGGAATCTTTTCAGTTCCTGATAACTTTCATAAAGTGGTATAAGAGTCTGTTTGTCACTGGCAACTTCTGTCTCCCAATATGAGATTTAAAAATTGGTATTTTGGTTTAGGATTAGAGTTTTTCGTTCCTTTGGTTTTTGCTATTTCCAAAGTGTTATATAAACGGCATTATACAGGATGTACCCTTTTGAGTCTGCCTTCTTCTGCTTAGCATAATGCATTTAAAATTTGCCCTTGTTTTGCCCTGACCCGTGTGGCTCAGTTGGTTAGGTGCTGTCCTGCAAAGCAAATGGTCCCTGGTTTGATTCCTGGTCAGGGCACTTGCCTGGGTTGCGGGTTCAAGGCAGGTGTGGGAGAGGCAACCAATGAATGCTTCTCTCTCATCTGTGTTTCTCTCTCTTTCTCCCTCCCTTCTGCCCTCTCTAAAAATAAATAAAATCTTTAAAAGTAAAATAAAATTTGCCCTTGTGGTTGCACGTATCAGTATTTATCTTTTATTGCTGAGTAGGCTTCCATTACATAGACGTACCACATTCTGTTTATCCGTTATTCACCAGTTGTTTCTGGTTAGGGGCAATTATGCATAAAGCTGCTATAAACTCGTGTACAGGTTTTGTGTGAATGTAAGCTTTCACTTCTCTTGGGAAAATACCTACATGCAGAGTTGCTGGGTCATATGGTGAATGTATATTTAACTGTATAAGAAGCTGATAAACTGTCCAGGGATTTAAAATTTTCAATTTTGGGAAGAAGTCTGGCAGTTACCACCTTAACTGAGTGATCAAACTTGTATTATTAAGAATGAGACAACCTGATATTTTATATTCCTAACGTGATGTGTTTCCCTGAATCTAATTAAGCTTTGTCCAAGTGTATCTAACCTTTTGGCATCTCTGGGCCACACTGGAAGAAGAGTTGTCTTGGGCCACACATTAAATAATACATTGCGACATGTAATCACAAAAAGTTCTCATAACGGTTTAAGTAAATTTATGATTTTATGTTGGGCCACATTCATAGCCATCCTGGGCTGCAGGTTGGACATCCCTATAGTGTTGCGGTCCGCCGGCAGGACCACATGTCGTTGTGGAATGCTTGTTCTATATCCCCGGACAAGTGACGAACAAATTCACGGGGACTAAAGGAATCCGGTGGAGAAAAAGGGATGTCGAGCCACTCTCTCAGTGAGAAAGAGACTGCTAGCTTGGCCGTTCTCTCAGAGAGAAAGAGGGCCAGCCTGTGTGGTCGGTCTCTCAGAGAGAAAGGGCCCCGACCCCTCGCCTCGACAGGCTTTTATTGAAACTCCAGGTACATTACATTCAGGATGGTCTATGCATAGGTTTGCTTTAGGTGGTTAACTATTATAGATAGCAAAGAAAAGAATGTTGCTGATCACTTCAAAGATAAAATACAAAGTGGAGAGGAGGCTTAGCTAGTTACATATGTACTTTGGAAGTCTGGCCCAAATCAAAGTAAACTTCTGCTGTCTCCATCCCAGGTGAGGGAGTTTTATTCAAGAGCAAGTTTTAAAGCGGCCTAGGAATAATGCATGTCTGATTCCCCCCAGGAGACCTATCCACGGATGTTCCCTGCACACCACGCGTGTCTGGACTGCATTCAGAGCCAGAGCTGAGCCACAAGCCACATCACACACGAATAGGTTCCCCATAATTCCCCCTTTGTTTTTAGTTATGAGGCTACAATTGCCATTGCCAGGTCGAATGGTTCCCTATACTGTAGGCCTAATTTTCTAGACCTTAAGAAGTATAGGAATATGAAGAAACAAGCTAAAGGACACTATGAGGAAGCACCCAGGAAAATCCAGAATATGGGCATTCAAAGATAAGTGTTCTTGCCCTGGCTGGTGTGGCTTGCATGCAGGCCTGCAAACAAAATGTCACCAGTTCGACTCCTGGTCAGGACACATGCCTGGATGGTGGGCCAGGTCTGTGGTTGGGGGTGTGCAAGAGGCAACAAATCTCTAGCACATCGTTGTTCTTCTCCTTTTTTCTCTCTCTCCCACTCATTTTAAAAAATAAAAAAAAAAATCTTAAAAAAAAAAAGATAACTGTCCTGGTCTCTTCAAAAAAGTCAATGTCTTGGGCGGGGGCAGGTGAGGGGAGTCAGGGGCATTGTTCTAGATAAAAAGAGAGTGAAAACTCATTACAACCAATTGCAGTGCCTTGATTAGATTCTATTGTAAAAAAAACTAAAAAGAACAGTAAAAGACTTTTTTGGGAAAACTGAAATTTTTCATATGGACTCTTAATAAGAGGTAACATTAGGAAATTACTACTTTTTTTTTTTAAGACTTTATTCATTTATTTTTAGAGAGAAGGGAAGGGAGGGAGGAAGAGAGGGAGAGAAACATCAATGTGTAGCTGCCTCGTGTGTGCCCGCTACTGGGGACCTGGCCCGCAACCCAAGCATGTGCCCTGACTGGGAATTGAACCTGTGACTCTTGGGTTTGCAGGCTGGCACTCAATCCACTGAGCCACACCAGCCAGGGCGGAAATGACTACTTTTTAAAGATGCAGTAATGACATATAGTTATGAAAAGTGTTCTTCTCAGAGATGCATTCTAACATACTTAGGGTAAAATATGATGTCTGCAACTTTTAAATGGTATACCAAATTTAAAAAATATATAATAAAATTATTAACAATTGTTAAATCTAGGCTAGGTAGTAGTATACAGGTGTTCATTATCTGTTCTTACAAATTTTCTCTATGTTTGCAACTTGTATGAAAATGCTGAAAGTTTTAATTAATTGTATTTTTTAATTTAAGTTCTATTTATACTTCAAACCTGATTAGCTATTTAAAAAGAACAATTTGTTGTTATTGCATATGCTTTTAAGCTAATATTTCTTTAAACATGATAATCATAGTTATTTTTTAATCCATGTCTGATAATTCCAATATCTGAAGTCTTTGCACATCTGTTTATTCTGTCATTTATACTGCTTCTCATACATGGTGCCTGGGTTTCTGTTTGTGTGCTTATTTTATTTTTACTGTGAGGTGCTTATGTTTTGTAAAATTATTTAGAGGAATTTTTTGAGGTCTAAGATGAAGGGACATTTTCTAGAGGGGATCTACCTTTGTTCCTGCCAATCATTTAGGGGCACTACCACATGGAGGTCTCTATTTAGACTAAACGTATAACCTGAGGCTTTCTGACCCACACAGGTGATAATAAGAATTTGTGCTTCAAATCAACATGTGAGACCTGGCCTGGAGCTACAGCTTCTCAGAGACAGGCCCTACTCCCCATTGCTCACCATCAAGGCCCCGTGCAGCCCCATGGTGATAGGGGTGGAAGGGTTATTTACTTCTGGTTCTCTTAGCAGAGGGGTCTTAGTGTTAAATGGAGAGCATTTCATATTATACTCTCTTTATGGGCCAAATTGTGTCCCAAATGCATATGTTGAAACTCCAACCCCCAAACAGGGGTGTCCAACCTTTTGGCATCTCTGGGCCACACTGGAAGAAGAAGAGTTGTCTTGGGCCACACATTAAATATATTGTGACACATAATCCCAAAAATGTCTCACAATGTTTTAAGTAAACTTACAATTTTGTGTTGGGCCGAATTCATAGCCACCCTGAGCCTAATGCGGCCTTCAGGCTGCAGGTTGGACACCCCTGCTTACAATGTGACTGTGTTTGGAGACAGGGACTTTAAAGAGGTGGTGACGTTAAAACCAAGCCCTTAAAGTGGGCTGTAGTCCAATCTGACCGGTGTCTTTATAAGAAGAGGAAATGTGGACACAAAAGGAGACACCAGGGATGCACATGCGCAGAGGAAAGACCATGTGAAGACAGAGAAAAGCAGCCATCTACAAGCCAAGGTGAGAGCCCTCAGAATTAAACCAAACCGGCTGGCACCTTGATCTTGGACTTCTAGGCTCCAGAACTGTGGAAAGAACAAATTTCTGTTGTTTAAGCCACCTGTTCTGCAGTAGTTTGTAATGGCATGCTTAGCCAACTGAACACTCCCCACCTTGTCTGTCACTGACTGGCCTTTGACTTCTTTCCTTCACGGCCCAAGGGGCTGTGAAAATTGTAGCTCAAGTTTGCCAGATTTGGCATATGCCCTTAGAGAGCTCCTCCAGTGCCCCCATTTCCTTTTGGAGATTCCACATCCTCTTTGACTTTGACCCAATAATTCCTTATAATCTTGCCATCTCTTTGATGGTTTTAAGAAGTTTTGTCTGTTTTACAATAGAATCCAGCATTTTTAGTTATTTTCTGTAGGACAGTCTATCAAAATACCTCCCTCCACAGATGAGCTTTGCTGGAACTGCAGCTGTGCTGTGGTGAGGAGGTAGCGTGCCAAGATGTCGACAGCCCCAGCAATGGAAGACTTCAAAAAGGACAGAGGGAAGGAGGGAGAGGAGAGGGAGGGAGAGAGAAGGAGCGAGGGGGGCAAGTGGAGAAAGAGGAGCGGAGAGTGAGAGACAGAAGAAAGACAAGCTAAGAAATAACAGATCAGACATAAGAGACGAAGAAGAGGGAAAGGACAGACAACCTGAAGTCTTCAAGCCTAGAAAGAGAAAGAATTGTGGTTTCTATAAAGAAGTCTAGAATAAAAGTGAATTTTCAGAGAATGGCCACGCACAGTTTAGAGCAGCGATTTTCAACCGTTTTATCTCATAGCACACATAAACTAATTACTAAAATTCTGCAGCACACCAAAAAAAACTTTTTACTGATCTGACAAAAAAATATATATAATTTTGACTTATTTGCAAAATAAATAATAATAGTAATTACCTACCCTTTTTGTTCCAAGGTGACTTTTTAAAGAATTAGCTGTCTATACTTGTGTATAAGGATTTCTGGTACCAAACAGTAACCAGTTAGAAACAACCCTGATATAGGACATGACGAGTAACTGCAACTCCATGATGTGGCCTGTATATTTATTGTTCAAGACAGGCATTCACACCTGACAGCTATTGATGTGTTGGCTGTTACCATTCCTTGAAAAAATTTGACAACCTAAAGGAAAAGAGGTCAGTGCCCCCGACTAAATTTTTCTAGAGACTCCCAGCAGATTTCTGCAGTTTTGCTCATTGACCATGATTGTGTTTTAAGGCATAATTGCAAAGAAAATTACTTCTCATCCAAAAGTCTCTAAACTTCATGATGACGGGACCCGGGTATTTATCCTAAATTAGATTCTACAGGACAGGAACTCTCTCTTACAAAGCACCTCAGTGCTGTGTTCATGATATTAGCTGTGGTGATTTTTAAAAACACCTACAAATTCTTTAACATGTTTTCCTTAAAAAAAAAAATGGCATCTACTTCCTCTCCTCTGTGGTGTGGGCCAGATGTAATGACTTCCAATGAAAATGAAAATAATGTGACAGAGTGACAGCATGAGACTTCCCAAATGAATTTCTACCTTGCTCCTCCGTGGATCACTTGCCCTGGAGAGAACCAGTTGCCGTGTCATGAGGACACTTAAACAGCTCCGTGGAGAGACCCACGTCCAAGGCACTGAGGTTTCCTACCAACAGCCAGCACTGACTCACCGGTTCCAGTCAAGTCTTCAGATGACCTCTTCTCTGTAACCTGCTAAGAGCCCTAACCAGAACCACCCAGCTAAGTCATTCATTTTTGGAGTAATCTGTTATGCAGCAATAGGTGACTAATGTCACATCCCCTCTGGGTTCCTTGTGTTCTTGGAAAGCCTGGCTCCAGGGCAATATGATTACCTGCATCCACATGATACTTTTTTGATACTCCCTGAAGAATCTTCCTACTGGAATATTGATTCCCTCCTGTCCACTCCCCAGGGATGTGGCCTTCCTCGGCCTGGGTGAGTCCTCTGGTTGTGGTCTACAGCTAGAAGGAAGGGTAGAGGTACTGACTTAAGGGCAACAGGTTTCAGCCATGCCAGCTGCCATCTTTTTTCTCAGACAACATAGGTATTGCAGGGCCTTCGCTAGCTACCTGAGAGGGAAAATGGGTGCCAACCAAACCAGGTATTGTGGGGACTCTGGTCATTTTCTGGCTTCTAAGACAGTGTCCTCACCAAGGCCTGGCTTAGCTTCTGTGTTAACAACAGCTGTCGGTTCTCTTTGTGCATGTCAGTGGTTTTCATTTTTACCACAAAGAAGAAGAGGAAGAAGTAGTAATAGCAGAGAGAGAAATCTTTGCACGTCCCAAAAGTCTTAGCAGCAATGTTAAGGCCCTAAATAATTAATTAATTCCTCCTCTGGCCGCTGGGAGCTGGACCGTGCTGTAAGGACCAGCCTCATCCTTCAAGACTCAGTTTCTCCCCACTGCCAAGCCCCATTTTTATAACAGATTAAGAGGTGAGCCAGTTTTGGAAGGATTTTGAGTGTTTCTCTACTTTGGCCGCTGGGGTTAGTGCCATTGAAATTATTCTTCCTCTCTGGAAAAGAGACTCAGTCTTTTAGAAATTCGCCCTAAGACAGAGCATTATGACGACTTACTGGTTTCCTAGGGCTGCCACAAAAAATTACCACAAACTGGGTGGCTTAAAACAATAGAAATACATTCTCTCACAGTTCTTGGGACTAGACATCCAAAATCGAGGAGGCAGCAAATTCATGGGAAGAATCTAGGGAAGAATCTAGTCCATGTCTTACTCTTGGCTTCTGGTGTTATCAGCAATCCTTGGCGTTCCTTGGCCTACAGCTGTATCACTCCGTCTCTGTCTCCGTCATCACACTGCAGTCTTCCTGTGAGCACGAATTTTCACATGGGTGTTTTCTTGCAGGACATCAGTCATACTGGATGAGGAGCCTGCTATAATCCAGTATGGCCTCATAGTAACTAATTATATCTGCAATGATTCTATTTCCAAGTGAGGTCACATGCTTAGGTAATGGGGGTTAGGACTTCAACATATATTGGGGGGAGTACAATTCATCTATGACAATGACTTTATTTGTCTCTGATTCAGTAAATTTAATCATGAATGCAAACTCTAACAAAGGTGCCCTCACTCTCTTGTATCAGTCACCCCGTCTCCATCTGGGGAATTTATTCACTTCATAGGACTCTCAACGCTTGGTGTCATCATCATCTGCTGGCATTTCCGAAATCAGCAGAGATTTCTGAGGGGTCACGTCAGCTCTGTGTGACACATGTACAACCAGATCGTGGCCTCTGTGTCAGGATAACTTGGCTCTAATTCTAGTCTAGGGTTAGTCTATATCCTCAGGCAGATGTGGGCTTCCCCAGAACTCTAAGACATCCTGGACAAGCTCAACAAAGAGCTGATACTAATCTTGAACCAGGAGTAATTATACAATAGCTTTACTCTTCTTTAATTCAATTGAACTTTTACCATGAGCCCCTGATATCTGGGGCGGCAAAATTTAGTTTTAGTTAAGTTGGTTCCCTCGTGCTTTACCTGAGTTGTGCCTAAGTTCTATGGGATCTTGCATTAGGCTCCCTAGAGGATGCACATGGTCCTTGGTGGTTATCTTTCCACACCAGCATCTTTGAGGTGCTTAGTGGCTCCCCAGGCACCAGGGGCTCTCCCTTGTGTCCTTATGCAGGACATCTTGGGGTCCAAAAGCCCTCTGAGCTACATGTCTATGTTACCCTTGAGCATACAGAAAATGATCTTCTCTCAGACCACAGTGGGGTAAGGGAAGCTCTGAGGTTGTTGAAGGTTGTCTGCTCTGTTTCCATGTTGTCTTGGAAGATCTTTCTGAGACAGGCAGGGGCACAAGGTCTCCCTGTCTAGGGATGGATGTGTGTGTGTGTGTGTGTGTGTGTGTGTGTGTGTGTGTGTGTGTATACGTACACACACAACTATATACAAGTATGTTATATATATAATAAGCATTACAAGTTCAGGTGTAATATATAATATTTATATATTATATATAGTATACATTATTTTAATATACAATTATGTATATTTATATATTATACATTATATATTATACCTGAACTTGTAATATTTCCCCTCCACCTTTAACAGCCCAGAGATTCCTTATCTGGTCTGAGGTCAGGGAAGCCAGTCCTACTCATGTAGGGGAGGAAAAATACTTTTTCTCTTCCGTCCTAGTTCAGTTGTAGCCATGAAAATTAAAGACAGATTAATAAGAGAAGGAAACAGTTTATTATATGTGCAGTGCACACACGTGCAGGAGAATTCAGTGATAAGTAACGCAGAAGAGGGGTTAGAATTTGGGGCTTATACACCACTTCAATAGGTAAAGGGGAGGGGAGGGAAGAGCACTCACAGGAAGATAAATGACCTTTTTAAGAGATAAAAGTGTTTTGGGTTTTCAGGAGAACAAACAGGAGGTAAGAAGGGTGTAATAATGTTTGTACAGGTATGAGTGGTCTTTCTGTCTCCTTCAGAGCCATAGAATTTCCTGAGAAGGAATTTGAGGTAGGCTTTAGTGACGGTCTCCCTCCTGGGAGTAGACCTGTGCTGAAGAACTTACCTCCTGGGTGTTTGTTGCTCATAGTAACATGAGGGAAGTTCTCAGAAGGATATTTTTCTGCATCTGTTGAATCTCAGATGTTTTCAGTTTCAAATAATCTTTGTAGCAAGTGGTCTACTTCGTGGTGGCATATTCGATGCCCTTCGCTCAACAACAGATAGTCTTACAACTCTGTTGTTCTTGTGTGGTAAATACTCTCTGGGGGCGAGATTTTCCAACTCAAAAGCCTAGAACTAACTTCTTTTTTATCTGCTTTTTCCTAGGTGAACCTTTTCTGAAGAAATAAATGTCAAATAGCACAGGGGACTAAATATGGGAAGGGCCAAACAATGCAAGGACCGGGTAAACAGGTGATTATGTAGCAGGGTGTAGCTTAACGGGGTGTAGGCTGAGAGGCTCCAGGGCCCCCAACAAGCCTAGCTTGGGGCTGGGAAAATCAGCAGCAGAGGGATTGAGAGTTATTTTGCATATCAATTAACAGCAGGCTAGCTTGGGAGCCAGGGAGATATGCATGACTTTGACCCATGATGTAGCTGGGAGGTAGCTCAGTCACCCCATTAGGTGATGGTTCACTCCATACCACAGGGCACGCCTGCCCAGACTAAGTATGGCAGCCAAGAAAGGCAGAAAATACTGGAGTGCTAGTAGGTGTAGCCGAATGTGGGAAATGGGGTTAGAGAGGATGATCTGTGCTGGGATTTAAACCCAAGAGTGGCAGCCATGCAGGGGCTTAAACACCCAGTTTTGGGAGCAGAGATGGGGCTCTCTGGACCACACAGCTTAGGAAGCAGGAAAGCAAGATACAGCAGCCATGCAGAGCTCTCTCTCAGTGGTTTGAAAGAATGCAGGACTCCCACTGGCCCACCGTGAGGATGAGGTTTTGGATTAAGAACGAGAATCTAGCCAAGCTACGGACTTCTGTTCCTTTCCTGAGATGCAGTGCCCCTGGCTGGCCCAGTTTGTCAAGGGGAGGCAGGACTCTGTGTGTGTGTGTGTGTGTGTGTGTGTGTGTGTGTGTGTCTTCGTTTCTAAAGGGACTGGGATTTAATGGTGCGATTACTCTAAACTTATATAACTTTTTTTTAAAGATTTTATTTTTAGAGAGCGGGGAAAGGAGGGAGAGAGGGAAACATCAATGTGTGGTTGCCTCCAGTGCGCCCCCTACTGGGGACCTGGCCCACAACCCAGGCATGTGTGCTGGCTGGGAAACGAACCACTGACCCTTTGGTTCACTGGCCAGCACTCAATCCACTGAGCCACACCAGCCAGGGCAACTTATATCACTTTTGAATAAATAGCTCCTTTCCTTTGTACCAGACTCTGGCATTGAGAGCCACAGTTCCTAACACGGTGGCAGCGGGCAAAGATGAACCACAGTAAAAAAAGACATGGGGGAGGGGATTTGTTTCTGTAACAGTTACTATTTCAAAAACTTATTCTGCTACACATATGCTATATAATTTCTCCTCCTCAACAAACTCTGTGAGGAAGATTTTATTGTCTGTTTTACAGTTGAGGACACACTCAGAGAGGTTAGGAATACACAACTACCCGATTCTAGAACCAAGTCTCGCCATACACTACCTTCACACTTCCATTGGGAAGTGTGACCTGAATGCTCCAGGCCGTGTCAACCAGCCGGTGGGTGCAAATGAGGTCACATTAGCACTCACTGAAAATTTTGCTGGTAGGTCACCCCTCACTTATTCGCATAGGATCTCAGCCTCTGTCAAAATGTCTCCCAAGAAGATTCTCAAGAAGGTTCAAGAACAAGTTCTCTTGTCGATTTTCCTTGGCAAGAACTAACACAAAAATGATACTCATGCTGCCTATTGTGCCATGAATGATAAAGATCCCTTTTCTCTAACCCAGGAATCTCAGCCAACATCCATGACACAGTAATAGACTGACTTCTGAACTTGCAAGTAGGGTGAAAGCAAATCCCAGACCTGACACTGAGCACAGGCTTGAGGTCGGTCAGGGGCTGTGTGGTGGCAACCATGTGAAGCTGTTTTGAGTCCAGGCAGAACTAGTTGCTGTAGCAGTGACTAAAATAAGGGTCAGGTAAAAGCAAGAGAATCCCCAAAAGTTGTAATTCTGGAGAAAGTTACTTGAGAGGGAGAGTGAGTGGAGCGTCTCAGGCAAGGTCATTTTGCAACAGCATTTCCAGAAACATTCTGAAAATCTGTCATTGAAATTTATAAAAAATATTTTGGCCCCGGCTGGTGTGGCTCAATGGATTGAGCACTGGCCTGTGAACCGAAGTGTTACCGGTTCAATTCCCAGTCTAGGGCACATGCTTGGGTTGCAGGCCAGGTGCCCAGTAGGAGACTTGTGAGAAGCAACCACACATTGATGTTTCCCTCCCTCTCTTTCTCCCTCCCCTTCTCTAAAAATAAAATCTTAAAAAAAATATTTTGGACACAATAGGTAGGCACATAATTGTGCATGTGAATAGGTGTCCTTTACTCCTAATTACTGGTTGAAAATAGCTAAAATGAGGGATAAATTAGAGTGAAAGAAATAGGTAACAGTCCCCAAAATAAAGACTGTCATTTCCTAAGATCTACAGGCAGGGAGAAGAAACAGAGAAGCACACACACAGCTAAGGTTCAACTTTCTTAGTACCTTAAGATTATAAACTTTTAAAAATATATCTTTATTCCAGACTTATATATGGAACTAGCATAACACAGTTTTTTTTCCTCCCTGTTAACTACTTTTCTTGTGGTTCAGGGATCTCCTGAGACATAGGGGAGCAGGTAGGCAGGGGTCTCTTGTAACATATGAACTATGCAAAGGATCACTGAGTGACCGATGGGAACCGGTAGGCATGGGTCACAGATTTCAAGGACTAATTTTAAAAAAATCAACTTTATTGAGGTATAATTAACACAGTAAAAATGTACCCATTTTAAGTTACTGTTCATTAGCTTTTAAGATAGGGAGCATTTCCATGATTTTTAATATCTGGTATGCTTTGCCATCTAGCTAACAGTACCAGACTGGGGCCTGGTCAGAAACAGATGGCCCCGTTAACCTGGATAATTTGAGTGGAGGGATTATTTGCAAAGATGTGGGCACGGTGTAGGGCAAGCACAAGATAGTGCTGTGCAGCAGTGCCAGAGAGCTGCTGCCATTCCACAGTGGAGGGTGGAGAAGAGGACAGTTACCAGAATCTGGAGAGGCTGTGTAGAGAGCACGGTCTTACAGGAGTTATGGCTCATGGTTGGGGGGCACAGCCAGACACAGATGGGGGTCATCCCACAGAGGAATCAGGGAGATAAACATTCCAATCATACTCTCCTCTGATGTACTGTCAGGGCTCCTCTTGGCATAACTAGAAGTCCGAGGGTAAGGGAGCCCTCTATTTAGTCCTTACGTTATCCTGTTAGTTCAGTTCTCATCTTTTTGGTTGCTTTTGCTATTTTGCAATATTAAAATTGCTACTTCTTCTTCCCTAAAGACATGGCTTAGGTAATTATGCCTTTTATCTATTTTTGGTTTGTGACCTGTTCTTAATGGCTCAAAGGGAATTTTTTCTTCTAAAAATAAACTAGTTAAATTCATGTAATTTTAGCTTTATACAAATAAAAGCCTTAAATATAACTTTTCTGCCCTGGTTGGTGTGGCTCAGTGGATTGAGTGCCAGCCTGCGAACCAAAGGGTCGCCTGTTCAATTCCCAGTCAGGGCACGTGCCTGGGATGTGGGCCAGGTCCCCAGATGGGGGTATGTGGGAGGCAACCACACACTGATGTTTCTCTCCCTCTCTTTCTCCCTCCCTTCCCCTCTCTAAAAATAAATAAGTAAAATCTTAATATATACATATGTTTTCCAAGCACTTGCCAATAGAAGGAATCAAGTAAATTTTTTTTGTTTACAAGGTGCTTTTCCAGTCAATCATTCTTGAAATCTTGAGATTTTTGAACATTTTTTAAAATTGATTTTAGAGAGAGAGGAAGGGAGAGAAAAAAATGATTTGTTGTTGAATATAGTTTTCAACTCAATAAAATTAGAATACAGTTCTATAAATTACACTTCAGCTCTTTGGAAGCAGAAAGATCCTCAGATGTTGAAACCAAATTGACTTAGCCCTGGCCAGGTAGCTAAGTTGGTTAGAGCATCATCCAGACACACCAAGGTTGTAGTTTCAGTCCCTGGTCAAGGCACATACAGTAATCAACCAATGAATGCATAAATAAGTGGAGCAAGAAATCGTTTTTTTCTCCCTCTCCCTTCCTGTTTCCATCTCTAAAATCAATTTTAAAAACCTCTAAAACCAAATTGACTAAACATCAAAATTACAACTAAAATATAGAACAATCATCATTCAAAACCATCAGAAATCAAGCTGAATGGAAGCTGTGGGGTGTTTTATTTTATTTTATTTTTAGAGAGAGGGGAATAGAGGGAGAAAGAGGAGAGAAATATCAATGTGTGGTTGCCTCTCACGTGGCCCCCACTGGGGACCTGGCCTGCAATCAGGCATGTGCCCTGACTGGGAATTGAACCGGTGACCCTTTGCTTTGCAGCCCGCACTCAATCCACTGAGCTACATGAGCCAGGGTGAAGCTGTGGTTTTTAAAGAAAACACATCAAGACTGGTAGGAGGGGAGCAGAAGAAGAACAGGCTGGTCCTACACCCACATGTGGTAGATAAAAATTTTGTAGGGATGCCTCAGGAGCAAGAAGTCCCAGCTCCATACTAGGCCTCCCAGTCCAGGGATCCAATGCCAGGAAGAGAAGTCCCCATAACTTCTGGCTGTAAAAACCAGTGAGGAGTAAGGCTGAGGAAGGCAGAAACTTCTGGAGTTCTAGGCAGTCCCTTTTAAAGGGCCTGCACACAGACTTACTCAGACCTACTCCCTCTGAGCTCCAGTGCAAGGGCAGCAGGTTGAAAGGCATCAGAGACATACAGGGAGGAACTGAATTGTCCAGCATCAAGGTGGGGGCTGGGGCAGGACAGCTTTCTCCCAGCCAAAAATGCTGGAAGAAGCCGTTATTCCTCTCTGAGCCCTCTACCCACATAGCCAGAGCTGGCAGGTGGGAGCCATATCTGAGACTCCATCAATGCTCACACTGTTTGCCGACTCCCTGAGGCTCTGCCCCACCCAAGTTATGGGCCCACCCAAGCTGTTTCAAGTGGCTTTTCCATACAAATGGCTTGTCTTAGCCCATGCTTCAGATTTTCCTAAATTCTTTCAAACAAACAGCATCTGGCGTCAGTAAGCCCCATGCCTATCACTAAGTTGCCCCAGGCCTGGCTCTAGCAGCAGCCAGCTTTGATTCACAGCTTAGCCTCACCTGGGCAACTCCAAACATGGCACAAGCAGTGGCCATCTGCAATGACCTTGTAGCTTATGCTATGTGATCCTGACCGAAATACTGGCAGTGGCTGACCTTGGTTGTGCAAATAGCAATCAAGGCTCAACTATAACAGGAAGGTGTAGATAGTGGGTGCATCTTGAGTACCCAGCTTGGGTGATAGGGGAGGCTGTGCCACTGGACCCTACAGGACACCTACAACATTAGGCCACACTACCAAGACACAGAGTCAAAGCAGCTCTACTTAATACACAGAAACAAACACAGGGAAGCTGCACAAAATGAGGAGACAAAGAAACATGGCCCAAATTAAAGAACAGATCAACACTCTAGGAAAAGAACTAAATAAAATGGAGGCAAACAATCTAGATGCAGAGTTCAAAACACTGGTTATAAGGATGCTCAGTGAACTTAGGGCGAACCTCAACAGCATAAAAAAGATCCAGTCAGAAACAAAGGATACACTAACTGAAATGAACAATTTACAGGGAAACAACAGTAGAGTAGATGAAGCTGAGAATCAAATCAATGATCTGGAACAAAAGGAAGCAAAATACAACCAACTAGAACACCAAGAACGAAAAAGAATCCAAAAAAATGAGGATCGTATAAGCGGCCTCTGGGACAACTTTAAGAGGTCCAACATTTGCATCATAGGGGTGCCAGAAGAAGAAAAGAAAGAGCAAGAAACTGGAAATATATTTGACAAAATAACGAAAGAAAACTTCCCTAATTTCGTGAAGGAAATAGACATGTAAGTCCAGGAAGCAAAGAGAATCCAAAGCAAAGTGGATGCAAAGAGGCCCACTCCAAGATACATCATAATTAAAATTCAAAGGTTAAAGATAAAGAGAGAATCTTAAAAGCAGCAAGAGAAAAGCAGTTAGTTACCTACAGGGGAGTTCCCACAAGACTGTCAGCTGACTTCTCAAAGAAACTTTATAGGCTGGAAAGGATTGGCAAGAAGTACTCAAAGTCATGAAATGCAGGGACCTACAGCCAAGGTTGCTCTACCCTGCAAAACTATCATTTTTAATCAAAGGGTAGATAAAAAAAACTTCCTATACATGAAAAAACTAAAGGAGTTCATCATCACCAAACCACTATTGTATGAAATGTTAAAGGGACTTATTTAAGAAGATCAAAACTACGAATAAAATGGCAAAAAAAAAAATACATATCAACAACTGAATCTAAAAAATAAACTAAGTAAACAAGAACAGAGACACAATCAATGATAGGGAGAGCATTTTGACAGTTGCCAGATGGTAGGGGTGTGGGGGGAAATAAGTGAAGAGATGAGGGGATTAAGAAGTACAAATAGGTCTTTACAGAGTAGCCATGGTGATGTAAAGTACAGTATAGGAAATGGAGTAGCCAAAGAACTTATATGCATGATCTGTGGTCATGAACAATGATGTGGGGATTGCCTGAGGGAGTGGGGGTTGCTGGGTGGAGGGGGCCAAAGAGGGAAAACTCAGGACAACTCTAATAGCATAATTAATAAGATAATTTAAAAAACAAATTGACTTTGTATCATCTCAGTGCCTCTTGCTAAAATTACACTACTCCTGTCATCTGTTTTTCGTTTTGCAATGTAGGCTACTCTGGAGAGTTATTTCATTATGATATATTTCAGTTACTCAAATGCCCTCCTTAAATTATGTGTTCTAACTCTGTTATTTCTGGGGTGTTCCCTCTTAGGAGCTCTGGGAATTTCGTGATGATGCCTGAGGCCTGAATTTTCTATAAAATTTTTCTGAGAAATTTCAGAGAGGGGATCTTTTCATCCCTGTAGATGAGAAATTGGAAAGCTAAAGACAACGATGGCCTTAGGTGACTGTTAATCTGTGTATGAGGTGGCACACACAAACGCTTAGCTCTGGTCAAGACGGGGACCCTAGGATATAATGAGGGCAATAGAAACTGAACAGCTGGGAGGGCTTCCTACAGGTACTTGAGAAAGTTCTCTGCAATTTTTTTCCATAGACCTTTAATGAGGTTTTTACCTCTCCTAGGCATGTTTAAGCACCATTTGCCCACACGTTTTACTCCTCTGTCTTGTCAGGATGGGAGCTTTCCAGGTTTTTGCCTTTGAAATTTCAAGATATTCTAGTCCTAGAATCCATTAAAGGAAAACATCTGTGTGGCCCTCTTCTTGTCTCTCAGGTCCAAGCTTGACATTCTAAATTCTGCTGTGGTATAAAAAACACTTTCCCAGACTCCTTTGTCAGCAAATTTCCCATTGTTTTTATTAATAAGAGTTACTAGGAGAAAAGGGGAAAAGAGACAGATTGCTCTTTTGCTGCTCCTGTCAGTGTTGCCCCAGGAGTGGCAGTTGACTACAGCTTCCAAATTCCTTCAACTCTCTAGAACTGGACTCCCTAGGCCATTGGAGAGTACCAGCATCTGGGTGGTGCTTCCTTCTCAAAGGTCTGAACACTGGGTCTGCAGGGCCCACCCTCCCCCACCCTCCCCCACCTCCTGATCTCTCTATTCTAGTAACCCAAGCCCTTCCCATCTGCTTCCCAGCTCAGGGTGGTAGCCATTCCCTGCGGCTGTCACTGCTGGGTTCAGTGTTGCCTTTTTTTTTTTTTTTTTAAGATTTTATTTATTTTTAGAGAGAGGGAGAGAAACATCAATGTGTGTTTGCCTCTCACATGGCCCCCCACTGGGGACCCTTTGGTTCACAGCCTGCGCTCAATCCACTGAGCTACACCAGCCAGGGCTCGGTGTTTCTTTTTGATCCAACACACGTCTAACCACCTCCTTGCAGCGCTGCACACCCTCTGCTGAACGACATCCCGGGGTCTTTGCTTTCTTAACTGGGCTCCAACCAATACAGCCAATGTGATCGACATCTGTCTAGCAGAAACCGAGCAGGCAGTAGGGTTCTCATCCTGCTCCTGGGACACAGGTCAGTCTAACCTACAGTAAGAAGACACCCCACATTTTTTGTGGATGATCACCAACTAAAAGCCTTGTGAACTGAACCAGCTTCAGGGAGAGAGCCTAATTGTGACAGCTTGGGAGTACAAAATCCAAGCCGAAATGTAAAGTAAAAATATAAAGGAAACTGTCTCCTCAGTTGAACTCAGGTTCTGTGTTGTTCCAAGTCCTGCCAAGACAAGGCAAAATATTTGGGGGGAGGGGGATCAGACTCAAACTTTAGTCATTGCTTAAGATCTTTACACAGAATGGGTGAACATAGAGTCGTGGTTCAACTCCCTGGCCTCTGAGTTTTTAGTTTTACACACCTTGACACATACCAAATGTGTGGAACTGGTAACAGGAACTTAAGAATCCGGGAAGTATTTCTGCGAAACTGTGGACACATCTGGCAGGGGAGACACGAGTGGAGTCTTCATCAGTAGAAAAAAGATAACTGCCTGTGTACTTATGCCACACCAGGGAACTTATGGGAGCACGAAGCACGGGGTGGAAGTGGGACTGGTGGATGGGGTGAAGTCGGGGGTAAGAACCATCACCTTGTTTTCTTGAGTCAGGGACTGTGCCAGGTGCTTTATGTTCTAACACTAAACTCTGGATAGCAACTGTTTGGTTACATTATGATTTCTATTTACAAATTACGAGTGAGGTAATGAAAATAGCTCACCTAAGATCACATAGGTATTTTTCGTCATGCACTACATGTCCTTGTTTTAATGGTCCTAAGCTCACGCATGTATTAGTCCCACAGTTCAATTCCCTATGGATTACTTTTGAGAACTAAGGGTTCTAGAGGCATTTAAAGCCATTCTTGGCTCACAGGCCCCACAAAAAAAGGTGGCACATACATCTGGCCCCTGGAGTGTAGTTCGCAGACCTGTTCGAGGTCTTTCATTTGAGACCCTGGCGTGTTAACAGGCTTCCTTCCCTTGGTAGATACTTCATTTTCCTCCTCTGCTTTTCACAGGTTTTCAGCCTTTTATCCTCTGCACTGAGCAGTTTCAAAACACCACAATTACCTTGACAGGAAAATCGGCCTTGTGTCTGGTGACCTTCAAGTCTCCAATACTCACTTTAGCTTCATGAAACAGCCAAGAGCTCTGCCAGTTCCTTTGTTCACCAGCAGCAGCCCCAGCTCGCGTCCTGCACTCAGCACAGGCACCTGCCGTCAGCGAAAAGTCGCTGCTGACATCAGTTCTCTGCTCTCCAGAATCTTAACCCGTGTGTTATGGTTTCAGTAGCTCTCTGATAGTTTAAGTAGACAACTGTACATTGTTATGTGGCTTATCTCATTGTTCTCAGCCATGCTACATGGAAACGTCAAGTTTTTTTAAAAAAAGATTTTATTTTTGGAGAGATGGGAAAGGAGGAAGAGAAACACTGATGTGCGATAGAAACATCGACTGGTCGCCTCTCGCATGCCCCCAACCGCCGACCTGGCCCACAACCCAGGCGTGTGCCCCGACTGGGAGTTGAACCAGTGACCTTTTGGTTTGCGAGACAGTGCCCGACCCATTGTGCCACACGAGTCAGGGCAGTTTTGCTTTTCAAATAATTTAAAAATAGTACATTAAAGCCAAACAAATTTAAATTCATTCACTGTGCTAGTTCCAAAAATTCAAAATGCTATTTTTTTTTCACGCTGAAAACAATTTAGAGACAAAAAAGACCCTCTAGAGTGGTTCAGGCTTAGATAAGCTTCCTTTTCATTAAAACTTCTGGCTCGGTGATACCTTCAGTGTGACTGAAAACCCAGTCACAGTGTAGAACATCCTCCGACACAGTGAGCAGGTGTGCTGCCACTCCTCCCTCATGGCCACCAGTCTCCCTCCCTGCTGGCAGAGCTGTCTCTCCCTCCAGGCGTGTTTTATACAAACACGTACACACGGTCCATCTTTTGGACAACAGTTGCACATTATATATACTATTTAACTCTGTATCTCAGTTATTTTCCTATCTGTAAAATGGTGGGGGTTTAACCGCTAGTTTCCCACTGTGCCCTCATTTACTTAAGTGTCCATGATACAGCATTATAGTTGCTTCTCAGTCTGTTATTACAAACGGTGTCACACAAAAACGTTTTGTGCGTGTCACTCTACACATATGTGACGACAGCTTTCAGAAATCCCAGAGGCAGAACTGTGAAGTTTACCTCCAAAGGATTTACACTTTCCCATTCATTCCAAGCAACATACGAATACCTATTTCCCTACACTCTTGCCAAGATTTTAAAAAAATCACATACATACACAAAAACAAACCCAATCTACTAATCTGAAGAGTGGAAAAATATATGCACATTAGTATAAGTGATATCATGCACCTTTTCACATATTTGAGAGACATTTATATTTCCTGGGAACTATTCTCCTTGGTATCAAACATAAACTCTTCTAATTTTCCTTTTCAGTTATTAGTCTTTTCCTTAATGAATTAGGAGACACTTTATATAAAGGAGATTATCTCTTTGTAATGAAATACATCTTTCTTCCCCAGTTTGCCATATCTTCCAATTTTCTTTTATAGTAGTTTTTGTAAAACATGTTAATAGTCCATTTTTACTTTCAGTATTTTCTGATTCTCAACCTCTGCAGTTTTAGTACCCCCTGAGAAATTAAAGGCTCTCATATCCTTTCCACAAAAAAGGAAAAAGTAGCAATACATTCTGATGACTAATAAAATATTTATTAGTTTCTAACGAAAAGGCATACATAGGAGGACTATTAGGAAGACAAATTAGAGCCCTGGCTGGTGTGGCTCAGCGGGGGGAGTGCCGGCTTTTGACCCCAGTCCAGGCACAGGCCTGGGCTGTGGCCAGGCCGCCAGCTGGTGTGGGAGAGGCAATGGATGGATGTGTTTCTCCCAAAGCCACGTTTCTCTGCTTCTTTCTCCCTCCCTTCCCCTCTCCCTAAAAATAAGCAAATAAAAATGTTTTAAAAAGATTTTTAAAAAAGGAAAGCCTAATTAGAGAAATTTAAATTTATTTTAATACCAACTTTAGTCAGGAAGACTTCACAGACAAATAATTAATTAAATATATAAATCCTAGGTACATCACACTATCCCCTGCCCCCCTGCCTTTTGGTCATGGACTATTTCAGGAAAATTTAATTATATAACTTTTACTTTTTAAATTTTTATTTATTTTTAGAGAGTGGGGAAGGGAGAGAGGGAGAGAAACATCGATGTGCGAGGAAACACAGATCGATTGGTTGCCTCTCACACGCCGCCAACTGGAGACCTGGGCGACAACCCGGGCATGTGCCCTGGCTGAGAATCGAACCGATGACCCTTCAGTTCGCAGGCCGGCACTCAAACCACTGAGCCACACCCACCAGGGCAAATTATATGGCTTTTAATGTGAGGAGATCCATCAATGTCTTGCTAAAATGCAGAGTGAAATCGCTCTCTGAAAAATATCAGTTTGATGAGAAATAAATTTTAGTCTGTTTTAGGCAAATTTTGTTAGTTTCTGAGTACACGTCATTTCAGCATAATCGCTACTCAGAAAGCAATCACTTTTTTTTTAAAGGGCAAAATAAATTTTAAATTAGCATCGGGGTAATTCTACCTCTAATTACCCATCCAATCAATAGTGAAATAGATGCCATCAAATATGCAATGATTAACAGAATTTCAGTTACAAAATCTGGAGGACAAAAAATCTCAAAAGTGTGTAAAATACTGATAAGGTTAAGGGAGACTAAGCTCTTAAGACATTTTACTGTATTTTTACCTTAAGAGGATGAATAGCTAGACATGAGCAGAAACGCCGTTAAAACTGTTGTTTGCCGAAAGTTGTTCATATCAATGAAACAAAGATTAAAGAGTTTCTAAATGTCACAAAATGAAAGCACTGCCTCTGATTTCACTTTGAGGGGTAAGGTAAGGTAAAACCCAAGCATGACACTATTTCTGTCCGTGGATACAAACAGTCACTGCCGACACAAAGGACAACACAGGGACACAAGCACACGGTCATCAATGTCTTGGGGCCCTTGCACAGTGTATCGGGACTGAACTCTCCTACAGTGAGTTCCCCTGTTCTGCCCTGGAACAGAAGATTAACAGAAATGTTAATTTCCAAAATTACAGGTAACTCAATAGCTAATTTTGGTTTCGACACCATCCACTATGGTGTGACAAGCTGTAAAACCCCAGTGTTTTCTGTCAGGTAGCCAAGAACTAGGGAGAATGCTCTGCCTGACGGCGATACCTGCTGGACCCAGCTTCCGCTCTTCACCGAGTCCCAGTGCTTCCCAATGGCCAGTTCGCTCCGCTCAGCCTAACCTCTCCTCTCAACTCCTTTGCACCAGAGGTCTACTTTCCTTTCTGTCAATCCCAATTTTCCAGAAAACTCTGATTTCATGTGATCCTGACCCATTTTAAATAAAAGAAAATGCTATGATGCTTAAAATAATTAAAAAGATAAAAATCAGATTACTTTAGTGTTACAGAAGATACATTTCACGTGATCTACAAATACATGGCAAAGTAGCAAAAAAACCTTAAGATTTTTAAACCTGATTGATTCCTTATCTTGCTTTGATTAGTCAGGTCAAAAAGGTGAGCAAAGGGCATAAAACGTGCATTTTTGGGGAAAGAGAATGGCACTTGAAGGTTTCTTGGGAGCTGGCCCGGGCATTTCTGTATCTATTGTCTATAAGGATTGTCAAACCCAGCACATGAGTTATTAAGAAAGAACCAGAATTCCTGTTCCTCATTGGCTGTGGCAGAAGTTCATGTCCACACTGCTCCCTCATAATTGCGGTCCTTCAGTTACAGACGAGTGTGCCCATAGAGCAGAACAAAAATTTATGCACTTTCTATAACAGAAAAAAAGCCTCACAGTCCAGCTTTACTAGATTTTAAAACATTCTCTCCACTCATGCACTACTCTGTGCATCTCTGAAACATCTGAAAAATACTTTTCTGGGACTTACTGGGCTGTAGGGAATGAGCACTTCTAGAGGCATTACAGTGATCTCTAGCAGAATTTGGCATCCTTCTTCCATTAACATTAACCGGACGTTTCAAATGGATCTTAAAAGAAGGTTGCCAACGTTCACTGTTTGGGCCTCTCCGAGGTTCTGGACGCTCTGCACCAGTCTGTCCTTTTGAGTTCCTATCTTTGGAACTACTCCTCCGTCCATTTAGCGATTTGTCTGGAGGTGAGGGCGTGGCACGTAGCTGATACCCATCTGGGGACCCTTTTTGCCGGTTTGGCGTCATCTGTTCTTTATCCACTTCTTTCTGAATTTGTAACGCTAATAACCTGTCCTGTTCTTCTTGTTTATGCCTCTCAAAAAGGAGGCGTTCTAAATCTAACAGTTTCTGGGTAATGCTGATTTCTGTTTCTTCTTGCTCTGAGGAAGATGCAGGGAACATTTTCCTTCTTTTTGCAGAAAAGCCTGGATCCCTCACTGCTTCAAACAGAGACTCCTGGCTTTTCCTTTTGGGAGCATCTTCCTTACTAATCAGTAGGTGAGACTCCTCATTTCCTGTCTCACCTGTGCTAGTTTCAGTCACCTGCATCATGTCTACTACAGTGTGCCCGTTCTCCGGCGTGCCACAAGGCTGAACTGCAGCTTCTCCAGAGCAGGGAACTCTGGCTTTGGGGCCCTCATGATTTGCAACACATAATTCTTGGTCACGATTGCTCGGTCTCATTTTGACGTCTTCAAGGCACCATTCTGTACCACTGGCACATAACTGAGGCATGGGGGATTCTGTTAAAGACTTTTCATCTTGTTCTTGAATTTCAAGGCATAATTGCGGAGAAAGTGTTGGCATATCTTCCTCAACTTCTTGCCCCACAGGGCTGTGCACATCACCACTGTCAGTTTCCTGTGGAAAACAGAAGACCGAGTGAGCCAGCGATACACATCAAGTCATGCCGTATATACCTTACTCTGGCATCTCAGTTGTTGTTGTTGGGTAGTTATTACTACTACTACTACTCCTAAGGTATATTGATTTTTCCCTGTGTTAATATTTGTACTATTTATTTTTATTGTTCAATTACAGTTGTTACAATCCCCCCCCAGTACACTGATTTTTAATAGTATTTTTATTCGTGTGCCAATTTAGATGAAAATATTCCCTCATTTTCACTCCCATGAAAAGCTCCAGAGTAAAACCCGCAAACCACATGCCGTACAAGCCAACGGCGGGCACCACCACCTGGTCTCTCTCACCGCACAGACTTCCAGTATCTCAGGGATGGTAAGTAAGCCTTTTGTGTACCACCAACTCTCCTTTTAGTATTTGGGGAAGCTTACAGACCTCTTCTAAGAATACGATTGCTAAATATAAATACAGAGAGTCACAAAGAAAATTTATACTGCAACCGAATCATTAAAATGTTAGAAGTTATGATGCAATATGTGTCTACAAATAAGATCCAGTGGCAAGTCTAGGAACTTGTCTAGGGATGACTATAAATATTCCAAGAGATCTGTAACAAATACGGAATGACAAAACCCATCCTTTCATTGATGACAAAGTCACAGGTACTGTGAAGAGTTACTATAGTTTGTTGCTGTCTACATTCATAATTAAAGGAAACTAAACTGAGAGGTCAGAGAAAGTAAACTTTCTAAGTTCATAGGTACTCTCTGGATTCTAACCATGGACCTTAGGCTGAGAATCCTTGCTTTAGCAAGTATAGTCCTTCTCACTTACGGGCCTTAGGTGAGTCAAGACCTACGATGAGTTCTGACTGTGGGAAAGCCTTAAGAAAGTCTTCAGTAAGAATTTTCCCCAGAACAAAAATTACTCCTTGTTGGAGACATTCTGTTCTTTTACCTTCTTAGCTATACATTTATCATTCTCGATAGCATTTCTTATAAACCAATATGGGTTGGAGCGAACAAATTCTAGGTTGCTTGCCTAGTTTTGCCATGAATATGAACAACAGGGTAGAAAAAAATACCCCAGCCCTACAATGCCTCTTCCTCTCTTTATTACCTCTACTTAAGGGACTCTAGGCAGGCCTCTTATCTCTGTGTGTCTGTCTTCTCAACTGTAAAATGGGCACAAGAAGGGTATCTACATTATGGAGTTGAAGGTTGTAATGAGGATTCAAAGAAAACATATACACTGTCTGGCACACAGTAAATGTTCCTAAAAGCCATCTATCTGAATTGAAAAAAGGAGCTGAGAGTTAACAAATCTTTCATGTAGGAAATAGACCTTGGTGACGGCTTACCTTTCCTAGTTCTATTTATCTGAAAACCTGATAAAGGTGGAATGTCACCTGTGTTACTAGGCCACAGGGCTTACAGTAGAAATGGCCGTTACTGGTGAACTGCATTTGCATTTGTACTGGAACTCAGAGTGATCTACAAACACCGAGCAGGAAGTCAAAGCGTGGGGCTTCTGTAAGTGACTTTGAACTCCTTTGACTGGGTATATTTCTTACGAGGACCCCTGGAAGTTACGCTCTTGGGTTGTTACAATAAATAAGTGACTCTACTGGGGCATGAGGCCTCTAAGCCCGGAGAGTTACCAGTCAACTGTAAGGAGAACTCTTACTGAATTGCCCGCCTGCTGTTGCCCTGCCAGCTTGCTTTGTGTCCCACCCTGAAATCTTTCCCAGTGAACCGGGGATGATGGCGTGTTCAGTTTTGTGAGTTTGATCACCTAGGTCAGAAATCCACAAACTACGGCCCATGAACCAAATTCAGCCTGCTGTTTTGTAGACACTTTTACTAGAACAAAGACAAGCTCGTTTGTGTGCACACCAGCTATGGATGCTTCCTCATGACAGCAGCCAACTGGCTTGTTCTGACTTGAGACCACATCGGCCGCAAAGCCTAAAATATTTACTATCTGGCCCGTTAGACAGAAAGTTTACTTGCGGACTCCTAGTCTAGATAAGCCTAGGATGACTAAGAAATGATGTCCCATTTACTACAGTTACTTAAGAAACAAAAGTCAGGGACCTACAAGTACTAGTAATCTACAGCATTAGTACACAGGCCCAACTAAAAACCTCTTTAAGCACCCACATACCTTAGATACAGAGTTGCCCTTGCCTTCTTGTACAACTTCAGACTGTGATGCTGACCCAAATGGAGATTTAGGTGACAAATACCTTTAAAAAAAGTTTACCAAAGTATGAATGCTTTGAAAGGCAGGTGGCATGTACCCCAAAAATAAAGCCACTATTTACACTGAAGGCTGGCTGGCCGCATGGCTGATTAGTTGGAAACAGTATAGTCTTTCCTGGGCTCAGGTATTTTGGTCTAACTCCAGAGCAAAACTTGAAAGACTGAGTATTGATATTTTAGGGAAAAACAGCAGAAAAGGAAGTAAGAGGCAAATCTAAACATTTCTTAATTTCCAAAAACAAAAAATTTTTTAAAGGTAGATAGCATCAAAACAATCAAGACTATACAGTCTTACCAAGTACTAGAAAAAACATTTTAAATATGGAAAACAATATGTGGAGTTTTTTAAAAAACAGCCAATTATTTAACAAATGTTACTTATTTTTAGAGCGAAGGACAGAGAGAGGGAAGCATGGTCTGTCGCCCCACTTATCCGCGCGCTCACTGGCCGACTCCTGTGCGTGCCGGGACTGGGGCCGGGCTGCGACCCGAGCACTGCAGCTGCTTGGACTACCGGGCCAGGGCCAGAATGGTGTTTTTGTTTTTAAATGCCAGAAATTCAACATTTTTTATCATGGAAAAGTCCATAACTAGATTCTCTCTACAATTTTGGTATAGAAATTTTTGTTACACACACATTTTATATCAACTATCTCCTTAGAGACAAACATGTATCAACATAGCGTAAGATCATATCTCTAAATTTCTAAACATCTTTAGTAGGCTGCTTAACACTAAAAACAGACAGTCTGTAATGTAATGGAAAAGGCTGTGAAAGAAATGGGAGTAAAAGGACAGGTTACAACATGGCAGGTATATTTTAAAAACTGTAAAAAATCCAAACACATATACAATTATGCTTAAAAATGGCAGAAATCTCCCAAAATGTTGGATGTCTTTAAGTCGTGGTAACGTTGGGTGACTTTCAAAGAGGAGGCTTCATTTTTGTAAGTAGAGAAAATGAAAAAAGAAATGCCTGACTGCAGATCACGTGTACAGCCATCAGCTGCATTGTGTTCTAAGCACCGAGTCGTATACAGAGCAAAATAAAATCTAGACAAAATTTCACGTACACAAAGGAGTATCCCTTCCAGATGAACTGGAGTGTCTAACCCACATATGTAGTCGCCCCAACCTAAATCCTCCACAAACTCATGGGAACGAGCACCGCCGTTTCACTTGATAAGAGGAAAACAGGAGTCCAGGCCTGGCTGCATTTCCATCTTGTTTCCCAAGACCACTTTCAGGGATCGTGTCTACAGTTCGCTCATCCTGCCTCCCAGAGCTGAAGAACCCCTTCTGCCAGTCACCAAGTATGTTAGTACCCAGAATTATTACAGCATAATAGTTGTTTTGGAATCCATAAGCAAAGGACAAAACAAAATGTGATCAGATACTTATGTAACTTAATCAGAGAAGATTTATGAACTCAGCTGGATGTTCTTTACTTATAATAACCAAGTAGTGTATGAATACATGCCCATTCTAAGAAACAGAAATGTAGGAAATGTCACCATCCCTTTTACGTAACCAATTTTTTAAAAAATGTATATTTCTATATAGTACACATTACCTCTTTTTTAAAGGAGCCATATTTCTGATTTTCTTTTTTCACTTCTGTCTTACAGATCTTTCTAAGAGAGTATATTTCTGTCTACTTCATGAGGACAAATAGTTTGAGAGAACAGTTAAAATTCACCAGAAAGTACACTCAAGATTAGTGAACTTTAACAATGCATTCTATACTGTAAAAAATAATTCTAAATTTACATTATCATGAAAATCCTTATCACTGACTTTAAAATCCCTATGGGGCCTCCTAGTTGCCCCCCATGTCCGAGATGACCATCCTGAGTTATTTATCTCGTGCTTTTAAAAATACTTTTACCACACACACTTGCATCTCTAAATACCTTATTGCTTAGTACTGCATGATTCTGAATCTTATGTATATGGAATCATTCTGCATATTACCTTCCCACGAGCTGTTTTCTTCCCTATAATGCATATGGAATTATGCTACACGTACACTTTCTTCACTATAATGTATATGGAATCATACTACATGTATTCTCCCACAAACTGTTTACTCACGATAAATTTGAAGCCACTTTCCTAAATCACGCATGCTCTCTTCAGCTAGAATCCATGTTCACTGCTGGGTAATATCCTGTTCTGCCGCTGGAATGCAGGTGGTTCTGGCTCTTTACTGTGATGAATATACTACTGGGAACATGCCAGCACTTGCCTCCTGGGGGTTTGAGTGTCCACACTCCAGAGTTATAGAATTAACCTTTTGCACTCCCCAGGTGTGTAACTGTTCCTTATCCTCTACAACACTTAATATTGCTAGAAAGTTTAATTTTTCCAATAGGGTGAGTATGGAATGTTGTTAGTTCACTGTAATTTTATGGCTGTTTTTATTGAGGTATAATCGACACAACATTGTAATTTGTTTCAGGTGTGCAACATGATTCAGTACTTGTGTATGATGAAAAATGACCTCACTGTATTTTTATTTCCATAAAGTCAAAGTCATAGTGCCTTTTAGAACCTAGTCTCTGAAGCGTACAATGTCCCTTCTGATAATTCTATTTGTATACTTAAGTCTAGCCACATTCAAGGGAGCAATATCAAAATTTGTGGACATACTTTAAAAATACCAAAGCTACCCCAAAGGCTCCATAAATTGTAGTGTTTCTAAGCTTTCTATTATGTTGCCTCAATTATTTTGTTTTTCTACTCCTGTGTAAATACCACCTGTTTACTCACTATAAATTTGAAGCCATTAAAAAAAATGAAATCTTGCCATTTGCAACAACATGGATGGACTTCAAGGGTATTATGCCAAGTGAACTAAGTCACAGAGAGAAAGAGAAACACTATACACTCTCTCTCATATGTGGAATTTGGGGGGGTCGGTGGGGAGAAACCCAGCTCATAGTCACAAATACACAGAGCAGATTGGCGGTTGTCAGAGGTAGGGGTATGGAGTGGGGGTGTGGAGGAGAAACAGGTAAACTGTTCTTTGTTTTTAGTATAAATACGAATTTTTTAAAAAGACGGTTTAGCCCTGGCTGGTGTGGCTCTGTCGGTTGGAGCGTCACCCTGTAGACCAAAAGGTCGTGAGTTCGGTTTCTGGTCAGGGCACATACCTAGGTTGCGAGTTCGGTCCCCAGTTGGGTTGTGTGCCAGAGGCAACTGATCAATGTTTCTCTTTCTTCTCTCTTCTCTCTCTCCCCCCCTTTCCCTTCTCACTAAGATCAATAAGCATGTCCTTGGGTGAGGATAAAAATAAAAATAAAAGATTGTTTAATCAATTAGTTACTTAGTATTTTTCTTAATTTTCAAACGCTTTAGTAATATTTTTGTTAATCATTTCAAATTTGTGGTAGAATTAATAACATAAAATTACCATTTTAAAATGCAGTCAGCCCTGGCTGGTGTGGCTCGGTGGACTGAGCGCCGGCCTGCGAACCAAGGGGTCGCTGGTTCAATTCCCAGTCAGGGCACATGCCTGAGTTGCAGGCCAGGTCCCCAATAAGGGACAAGCTAGAGGCAACCACACATTGATGATTCTTTCCTCCTCTTTCCCTGTCCCTTCCTCTCTGTCAAAAATAAATAAATTTAATTAAAAAATATTTAAAAAAACAAATAGAGTGCATCCAGGGTCATTCAGTACCTTCTTTAAGCTGTGCAACCATCACAACGATCTGCTGAGTTCAAAACCTTTCGTCTTCCCCAGAGGAGAGACCCTGTATATGTTAAGCAGCTCCTCCCCATCCCCACGTCTCCCCAGCCAATGGCAACTACTGATCTGCTTTCTGTCTCTACAGATTGATCTACTCTAGCCATTTCATATAAAAGAAATACGGAACCCTGAGTGTCCGTCTCTCCACTTAGTGTGTTTCTGAAGTTCGCCCACGAGACAGCAGGTATCAGCACGGCATCCCGTTTCAGAGCTGAACAACGTTCCATCGCCGGGAAACGCGTTTTGTTACCCATTCACCCCTCAGTGAACACCTGGGCTGTTTCCACTTTTGGCTATTTGAAGTGCTACTTGTGTGCAAGTATTTGTTAAAATACGTTTCCAGTTCTTTTGGAATGCTGAGTGATGCAGTAACTCTACTGAACTTTCTAAGGAGCTGGCAAATTGTTCTCCTCAATGACTGCACCGTTCACACCATTCACAGTAATGAACAAGATCCCAATTTTTCTGCATCTATGCCAACATGTTATCCCTGCCCTTTTTTTGATTATAGACATCCTAGTGCGTGTAAAGTGGTACCTCACTGTGGTTTTTCACATTTCCCTAGTGACTAATGATGTTGAGCATCTTTTTATGTGCTCATTGGCCATTTGTACATTTGGAGAGATGTCTATTCAAGTTCTTTGTCCACTTTTTATCTTGTTGTTGAGTTACGTGAGAATTCTTTACATAGTCTAGAGACTAGACCTTATCTCTTTTTAACTTTGTTAAAACTTTAATCTACTAGTTTCCCAATTTCTGCTTTTAAACTCACCAGTTTATAAAATTTGTCAGTTTATTAGGTCCACTGTATTTCTAATAATTTTTTATTTTTGTATACTTCAAAATATATATATTTAAGTTCATGAAGACTCACAAGTTATATGCTTTAAGCAGAGTATTACACTGAGTTGGCCAAAAAAGTTCGTTTAGTTTTTTCAGTATGACGGCTCCAGTAGTGCTTAGTTGTCTTTAATTTCACTCAAAACAGTTGTTAAATTGTACTGTGATGGCTGTCCTATCAGTACGCATTTAAAAAAACTTATCCTGCCCTGGCTGGTGCGGCTCAGTGGATGCAGTGCTGGCCTGAGAACCAAATGATCGCCAGTTGGATTTCCAGTCAGGGCACATGCCTGGGTTGCAGGCAAGGTCCCTATAGTTGGGGGCATGCAAGAGGCAACCAATGGATGTATCTTTCCCACACTGATGTTTCTCTCCCCCCTTTCCCTTCTCTCTAAAAATAAATAAAATCTTTCAAAAAATTCCTTAAAAACTTATCAAAATGGTGAATTTTTGTGCAGCTATTTTAATATTGAAGATGGAAGAAGATCCGCAACATTTTCAGCATATTATGCTTTACTTTTTCAAGAAAGGTAAAAACATAACTGAAACACAAAAAAAGATTTGTGCACTGTATGGAGAAGGTGCTGTGATTGATCGAATGTGTCAAAAATGATTTGCGAAGTTTCTTGGTACTACTGACCTTTTGACCAAACACTTCTTTGCTGTGGGGCTGTCCTGTGCACTGGAAGGTGTTTAGCAGCCCCCTGGCCTCCACCCACTGGAAGCCAATCGTGGGAGAGAGCCGACATACTCTAAATATCCAAATCAGTAACGTTATTGGTGCAAATGAAAAAAGTGTCTTTTACTTTACAGGATAAACTAAAAGACTTTTTGGCCAACCCAACATAATTATGCAATCTCTCTGCTTTTCTCCTTTTAATGGTTTTCCTCTTGATTTCTACTTTGCATAATATTAGCATTAAAAATACTGATATTGCCATATCTATTTTTTATTTTAATAGCAACTCCTTCATTTAACTCTGCCCCCACCCTAAATCTAAGTGTCCCTATCTCAAATCTGCACTGCCACAAATCCAAAATTTCTATGAATTCTGGAAGAAGGCAAATTACCTGCACATATTTACTCAGTCGAACCAAAAGCCCTTGTATGTTTTTGCGATCTTGAGTGTGGTTCTCCAGCCCCCCCAACTATGAAGTACCGTGGGAAAGCTTATATATACCCTCACAGTCGTCGGTGCTGCCTGCTGCCGGAGGGGCATGTGGGGAGCGAAATCGTCACTCCACTGTCGGCTACCTGACTCACGCTTTCTGTGTGGTAGACATGCAATGCATAAACTGGGAGAAGAGCTGAGTGAATGACCCAGATGCCAAATGATAAACTCCTTCAAAGAGGAAGACCTTACACGGGGCCAGCTTTTCTCACTCGAATCTAACTAAACCAAGGGGGGAAATCCAACTGGTAAATTGTGAGAAAATGTGAACCTCATGGAAACCCTGAGCAGTGAAGATTAAAAGCAAACAAACAAAATACCTTCACCTGTCTCTTCATGCTAGCCAGGAATCTAAGCTATGTCAGTAGCTCTCTCATTTGTACTTCACATCAGTCTCAGACCATCTAGAGGGTGTTCGTGCAGAGTGCGTGAACTGAAGTTTGACAGTCAGTGGACCAGAGGAACAAAAAGCACCGGCACACCCGTAGTTAGTCAGTAAATAACCATCAACAGTCATGCTCACTTACTTCTGAATATCTCCAGCGTTTGTTTGTTTGTTTTTACTTTTCTTTTGCAACTTGCTTGTGACGGGATCCGACTTTCTAGAATTCGTGGGAGAAGCCAAGACTTTTCCCTCACAGAAATGGTTCTTTAACAAGAAAAAGCATAACAGACATTATTAAAAATAATTTTATAATAAAATAAGCTATTAATTCAACTAATTAACTCAGAATCCACGACAGAATTTTTTAGGAATTATGCTTACATTTAAATTCCACATACTTTTTAAATAGTATTGACCATGTAAAAATCAGAACAAACAAGATTAAGTCCATCCAAGTTGGTCTACATTAACTGCATTTTTACTCTACATTATAGAGCACAAAAGGCATGATGATACTAACGTGATTAGCTGATAATTTCTGTTCATTTTTCTAATGAAAAGTTTCATATAACTACCTTGATGTATAAGGGTAAATTCAAAGAGCTGCAGTTATACCTGGAATAAAAGTTATTTTTGCAAAAGTAATTTAATTTGGGGACTTAAGGACATACTAATAAATACCATGAATATTTACTTGCTGTAGTCTCATAAGTTTCTTTCTTTCTTTTTTTAAAAGATTTTTATTCCTTTAGTTTTTGAGAGAGAGGAAGGGAAGGAGAAGGAAAGGGAGAGAAACATCTACTGACCGCCTTTCGCACATGTCCCACCTGGGACCAAAGCACAACCCAGGCATGTACCCTGACTGGGAATCGAACTGGTGAACCTTTGCTTTGCGCGATGATGTCCAACCAACGGAGCCACAGTGGTCACGGCATAAGTTTCTTACCACACGATTAGAAAAAGTGAATGTAACTTGTGGTGGTAGACACTTGGCCTTGGACCATCAAACTTTTAGAAGTAAACAAAAACTTAGTCTAAAATATTAACAAATCTACTCTCATAATCCCATGTGAAAACAAGGATTACAACAATAGTTTCTTTAGAGACAGGTGAAGATTCTCCTCTTTGATATATGGGGCAGGTAAAAGTAGGTTCACAGTTGTATGCAAAACAATTTATTCTTGCGTAATTTATTATTTTATTACTTGTTTGTATTATGTAAACTCACTTTGCCCATCCTCATATTTTCTTTGTTATCCCATTTGTTATTCTATCAATGTCTTTTATTTAATTTCCTATTGTGTATCTTTATAAAGCTATTCTACTTCAATTTAAAAAAGAAAGTAATGAAAAAGGACATACAATCTAAAACTTAGATATATTACTATGAACTGTATGTCTCTCAGAAAAAAAAAATTCTGGATATACTTCATTGCAGTTAGTATATTTTAACATATTTATTGTTTGAAAGCAGAGTAATTGTTTTTAGAGGCTCTCAAACCTGAACGCACATCAGACTTCCCTAGATGCCTCTGGGAATGTTATTCCCTAAGTCCCATCCCCAGGGACTCTGATTCAATAGATTTAGAATAGGTATGGAAGTTTATATTTTCAAAGAATTCCCAGGGTGATTCTGCCAGGTGCTTTCAAATTGCTGGGTCCCACTGTGTTCTTTAGTCCTGAGCATGTGTTTTATTATTCTTTCATTCATTTTCCCCTAAGCAGTATAATTAAACTACAGCAAGATAATAAATCCAGGTGTAATTTATGAAGAATTTAGTGTGCCCCTCCCCCCCACGGTTTAAAGTGAAAGTTTATTAGTGAAGTAGTGAGACAGAGCAGCTAATTCCACAGAGTAGCCTGTGCTTCACTTTCTGAATATGACTTATATCCATACAATGGAATATTGTGCTACTCTTTACAGACTATATGTAGTAACACCAAAACATAATCTCTAAGGTATATCAAGTGAAAAAAGCCGAGGAAAAAACAATGTGATTGATAAATCCTTTTTAGGTGACAAAATGAAATCAAAAGAAACTCAACAGTGCTAACCTTTGGAGAAAGGGACTGATGTAATGAAACACAATGGGAGGCAGGAAAGGAAGCTTTGCTTTTTCACTGAATAGCTTTTCTACACAATTTGAATAATAACATGTAAAAGGTTTTTAAAAGTATAGTTGGATTAGAGCGAATATGTAACAATATGCAAAAACAAGAAATACGCAAAAGTTTTAAGCAGAGCAAATATGTCAGAAAGCTTGTAGTTATGGGCAACATTTCTCTGAATCTTTGAAAGTCACAGTCAAAGCAACAGGAATATGGATACTTCAAAGTTCTCTCCTAAACCCGGCTGGTGTGGCTCAGTGGACTGAGCACTGACCTGTGAACCAAAGGGTTGCCAGTTCAATTCCCATTAGGGGCATATGCCTAGGTTGTGGGCCAGGTTCCCCTGTGTGGGCGGTGTGAGAGGCAACCAAACACTGATGTTTCTCTCCTTCTCTTTCTCCCGCCCTTCCCCTCTGTAAATAAAAATAAAAAATAAAAAATAAAAGTTCTCTCCTAAAACTTACAATATTAATGCTCAGCTTTCTTGCCAGTTCTTCATCACTTTTCAGCTGTTCTTCCATCTCTCTTCTCCTTTGTTCTGCCTGTCTTTTTTCTTCTTCTTCCTCCTCTGCCAATAACTTCTGTATGTATTCTTCACTGGCCTTGTTCTCTTCTTCCTCATTGGCTCGTCGCTCTGCCTCTACCTTAAAAATGATTAACAGAGAACAATCCTACTCTGCACTTTCTAGTATACTTGCAGTATTTCGTAATAAGAACAGTACAAATTTTTAAAAAATGAACAAATTAGCAGGAATTAAAATATCTCAAATGAAGTACAAATCTGGAGAGGCAAATTCCTACAGAACAACTCAGGAAGTCTCTCATGAAGCCTTCCCCAATCAGCCCAACCCCACCCCCCGCCCCAGGCCTCACTCACACCTCCCACTACACTGCCACACGTCTGTGGACTTGTTTTGAGGCAGTACTTTCCCTCAGTTAACAGAATGCCATGTGCTGACTAACTTAGGTCAGGTCCCTGGACCAAACCCCAGCAAAGGGGATGTAATGATAAAACTGACTTAGGCTAACAGAACCGATCCCTGAAGTCTGGAAGAACCCCCAAACGCAGTGGGCAGGAGTGGAATGATAGCCGGAGAAACAACCACAATGGTTATTACATGATTTACAAATGAAGAAACAAACAAAGAAAAGCAGGTAACTTTCTTAAAACAGGAAGTGGCACAGTGGAGACTCAAACTCTAGTTCTAGGATCCAAGGTCATACTCACGGTCATTTAAACCCCAGGTCTCCTGAAAACCAACCAACCAAACAAAAACAAACGAACAAACAAGAACCGCTCTAGAATTCCAAAGGGTCTGACTCAAGCATGAGCCCTTGATTCACTCCCATGAGGAAACTGAGGTTTAGAATGGTGCGGCCATCATGCCATTAGCCTGAAGGTAAAGTCAGCGGACAGAAGTTAGCAAAGATCTGGAGCTAGGGGTCTGGATGAAACCACCCCTGAAGCCCCTACCTCTGGACTTGCAAATAATTACAATTTTCTTATTGTTTTAGGTAAAGTTAGGTTTACTTTAATTTGCAGTCAAAATAGAGCCTGTTCTCACTGTAAGTATTAAGCTATACCTTTAAAACCCTTACTTAAGAACGCTGTTTAGACAATATCCTGACAATCAAGTTTATTATAATTATTTATTTGGTATTGGTTCTTCTACACTTGCATGGTCCAATATGATGGCCACTAGCTGCATTATTGATTGAGCACTTGACATGTGACTAGACCAAGGCAATATGTACTATGAGTACAAGATTTTAAAGACTAAGCAAAAATAATGTAAAATCTCATGATTAATTTTATATAACTTCATATAATTAATGCCTAATCACATTATGATATATAGTTAACATATAATTATAATTTTATATAACTAATATTTTTAAATTGATAAACTATTTTAGATATAATGGGTTAAATAAAATCTAAATTAAAATTAATTTCTTTCTTTAGAAAAAAGTATTTTTAAAATGTGGCTACCAGAAAAATGTAAATTTTATGTAGACTCACATTGTCTTTCTATTGGACAACAGTGCTCTACACTGAGCAAGAGGGTAGGGGCTCTTCTAGTACTCCTGAAGTTCAAAGGCTTCACTGTAAGCACTACTTCCTCTTTTCCTCTTTACATAATTCACAATGAGCTCTATTTTATACTTTCCTCATCTAAACTCATTGTCGTACTCCCCCAAATTTATGTGTTGAAGCCCTTTTCTCCAACATGATGGTACTTGGAGGTGGGGCCTTTAGGAAGTAACTGGGTCAAGTCCTTATGAATGGAATCATGGGATTAAGACTGATATGATGAGAAACAAGAAAGATGACCTTTCTCTGTCCCTCTGTCTCCCCACTGTCTCTCTCCTCTCGCTCTCTCTGTCTCCTCTTTCTCTCCCCTGTCCTCTCTCCCCCACTTCCTATTCCCCTCTCCCTCTCACCAGATCTCCCAATACACCTTGGATCTTGGACTTCCCAACCTCCAAAACTGTGAGAAATGTTTATTGTTCAAGCCTGTCAGTCTATGGTATTTTTGTCACAGCACCCTTAATGGACTAAAAGACCCATAATCTACCACAATTTTTCTGTCCTTTAAGCTCAAAGCTTCAGGGAAATGAAAATGCTTAGGGATATCTATCACATAAGAGCACCAATTATACATAAATAAATTAAAGCTAGTTTGTAACTACTGTGAACATATGTAAAAAATGGAGGCTTTATAAAGTACATTAAAACTGTTTACATTTCAGTATGTACTATTTATATAAGCACATACAACTGTATGTAAAATGTGAAACTGAAAACACAGCAGAGAATTTTTCTAAAAAGTAGTAACTATTCAGTTCCTACCTTGCTTTTCTCCTCTTCATATTCTCTTCTCAATTCCCCAGGTTTACTCAACTGATGAACTGGCCGACAGTCATCAACTGTTTCAGATTAAGAAAGAAAATAATTTTAAGAAGCCACACAGAATTTTATGGCTAGCTTTGTCTTCCATTAAACTATATTAGTAAGTCCCAGCCAAGATGGAAGTGTAGGTAGACACACTTTCTCTCCTTGCACAACCATAAGAAAAATCACAACTAACCTTAAAACAGAAACCAACCAGAACTTCCAGAAAATCAAACTGTACGGAAGTCCAACAACCAAGGATTTAAAGAATATTCACCCAGACAATATGAGGGGCGGAGATGGGGAGCCATAGCGAAGATGATGTGGTGTGGTGACAGCTAGGCAGCAGAGGTGAGGCAGCAGCAGTGGTGACCAGCGAACAGGCGGTCCCACATTCACGTTTGGCAGATAAAAACCGGGAGGGACACCTGGGGCCCAGCGATCTCAGCCCCAAGCCAGACCGTGCAGCGCAAGGTTCCGCTGCAGGGAATTAAAGCCTCACTAGCTCTGGCTGTAAAAACCAGTAGGGGTTGGGACAACGAAAGAAACTATGGGTCTCTCAGGAGAGTTGTTTAAAGGACCCGCCTAGTCCTAGAATGTAAGCAAACCCACACACTCGGGGTTTCCGGCACCAGGGAAGCGGCTAGAAGGGCGCCAGTCGCAAGGGAAGTGGGGGAAGTGATGGGAACTGGGGCAAGATGTGAACAAGCAGCACTGTTCCCTCTCTGACCCCTCCCCCACATAGAGCGCCACAAAGCAGTGAAGTGGGTTGCCCCTCCCAGATGGATACCTAAGGCTCCTCCCCTTACAATATAACAGGTACATCACGACAGGGAGTCAAAGCAGCTCTACCAATATACTGAAATAAACACAGGGAGGCTGCCAAACTGAGGAGACAAAGAAATATGGCCCAAGTGAAAGAGCAGATTAAAACTGCAGAAAAAGTACTAATCGGAAACGGAGATAGCCAACTTATCAGTGCAGAGTTCAAAACACTGGTGATAAGGATGCTCAGACAACTCAAGCAAACGAATAAGGGAAGAAATGAATGCTACACTAAGTCAAATAAAAACTCCACACAGAGACTTCCGGCCAAGATGGAGGCGTAGGTAGACACCCTGTGCCTCCTCGCACAACCAAAAGAAGGACAACAACAAATTTTAAAAGAAAAAACAACCAGAACTGACAGAAAATCAAACCGTATGGAAGTCCGACAACCAAGAAACTAAGAAACCTACATCCAGACCGGTACGAGGGGCGAAGAGGACTTGCGTGGAGGGGCGGTGGCTGACGAACCAGGGAAAGGCGCGGCTGGCCGGGAGAGGTGGTGGCTGCGGCCCGGGCATCCCACTCCCTCGTGAGGATAAACGGGGAGGAACGGCTCGGGAGCGGGACAGACCCCGCGGCCCAGAGTTCCGGCGCCGGGAGGTGAAGCCTCAAAGCCTCTGACTGAAAACTCCTGTGGGGGTTGAGGCGGCGGCAGCGGGAGAAACTCCCGGCCTCACGGGAGAGCTCATTGGAGAGACCCACAGGGTCCTGGAGCATGCACAGCCCTCCCACCGGGGATCAGCACCGGAGCCTGCACCAGGGGGGCCCCGTTGGACTGTGGGTGGTGTGGAAAGTGACTGGTGACCGGCAGGGAGCAGAGCGGCCGCCATTGTTCCCTCTCGGACCCCTCCCCCACAAACAGCGTCACAACGCAGCGACGTGGCCGCCCCGTCCTGGTGAACACCTAAGGCTCCGCCCCTTACTACGTAACAGGCGCGCCAAGACAACAAAAATGGCCCAAATGAAAGAACAGATCAAAGCTCCAGAAAAAATACAACTAAG
>VMDR010007555.1:0-40046 GCA_007922815.1 Macrotus californicus
ACTAGCTTTGTAGCCTTGGGTAAGCTTTTTCAAATTTATTTTAAAATTACTATGCTTGATGGAGGTCTCTTCTACATACCATAAAATGCACACATCTCAAATGTGTAAGTCAATAAATTTTTACATATGTACACAGTTATGTGACCATGTATCTGCCCCTCCCTGCCAAGTATAGCCACCATTCTAATTTAGCATTATTGACTAATTTTGTCTTTCAAAATTCATGTAGATGGAATCATACAGTATATGCTCTTTTATGTGTCTTCTTTTATTCAATGAAATGTCTTTCAAATCCATATGTTGTGGTGCATGTTAGTTTGAAAGGTTGTTCTTTTTAATAGCTAAGTAGTGTTGCTTGGTGTGGATATCTCACGATTTGTTTACCCTTTCTCCTGCTGATGAACATTTGTGTTGTTCCTACTTTGGGGCTATTATGAATAGAGCTGCCATGGTTACTATGAATAGTCTTGTATAAGTCTTTTTTTTTTTTTTCAGATACAGGCACTGAATTCTCTTGGGTGTGCTTGTATATCTAGAAGTGGAATTGCTGTGTTATAGAGGAAGTGTGGTGGTAATGTTGAGAAATGTGAACAACGCGGTATCATCACAAAGCCAAGTGGGTGGAAGATATGACAAGACTAAACTTAGGTATATCTTTTAATCTTTCTGAACTTTAGCTTCATCAACTCTAAAATAAAAATAATACAACCCTGAAGAGTTGCTATGAAGATTAGTATATGTAAAAGTATAAGGTCCCTGGCATAGGATCTGGAGCACAGATATAGGATCCTATTCACTATATAGGGTCTATGATGATGGTGATGGCAGTAATAATGATGAAGATCATGGTAACATAATCTTTTTATATGTACTGATGGGTGGGCCTGCTGAGTTAAAAGGTAGAGCTGATCTCTTTCTCTTATCCTCACAAGAAAATCTAAAAACTTCCAAGAAGGTACCTCTTCTACACTGGCTACCCCTGTGGTTCTTAACAAGCTTCCAGCATCCTACCTCTGAGATTCTGATTTCATTTTCTGAAGTTGAGGCCAGGCATCTGCTTGCTTTAAGTGTCCCCTGGTGATATTAATCTGCTCTCAGGACTGAGAATCACAGCTTAGCAGAAGGGACAACTTATAGCTCCCGTCCACAGACCTTGCCATTCTTCAGTTCTCTGAGGTAGCAGGTTGCTTCTGCGTTCTTCTCTGTGCTGAAAACTCCATCCTACCTACATCTGAGAGCCTAAACAGCCTCTAAGATTCATGTTTCATGTGTGAGCTGCGGCTTCTCTCATTTCTCTTACGAATCTCAAGTCACCGATTGTAGATGGTGTACCTATCACTGCCCATTTGCTTCTTGGTTTCTGTATGCACTCTTGGTCTTCTGAAATGTCACCTTATCAATATTTTCTTTTTATTTCTCCTTGTTTTTACTATTTTGTTTGAAATTAAAACAAATATGGCAAACTCCTACAGCCTCTGGCAGCTGGCAGCCTGCATGCTTGGCTGCTCCCACCCTCAAGGTGCAGATTATGCTGGCAGACTGTTGAAAGTTGTTGTGATTTAGGGAGCAGCTGGTTTTCCTTTTACTTTCTTTCGTTCTTTTTGTTGTTGTTGTTTTTAAACCTTATTCATTTTCTCTCTTAAATGGTCACAGGAATACATGTTTACTATGACAGAAAATTTGGAGAGTTACGTCTAAAGATCTAAACAACAACAAAAATTTACTTGAGTTATCTTAAAATTTTTTTTGTGGGTGTGTGTGAAGCTTTCTCCTTTATACTCAGTACCCAATTTCAGCTCCAGCAGTTCCTGCATGTGTGATGCTGGGTTACTTCTTTTCCCTTAGTCTGTTATCTCATATATTAAAGAGGGGTGATAACAGTAACTTGATAGAACAGATAAGTGAAAAGCATAAAGAATAACTCACCAAAAATATAAAAATTGCCATTAAATATGTGAAAAAATGTTCATCAGGCAGGAAGATTTCTCCTTACTTGGGGGAGGGTTAGCATTTTTGTTCTATTTAGGCTTTCAACTGATTGGATGTGGCCCACCCACATTATGGAGGGCAATCTGCTTTACTTAGTCTATTGATTGAAATGTTAATCTCATTCAAAAACACCCTCACAGAAACACCCAGAATAATACTTGCCCAAATATGTGGGCAGCCTATGACCCAGCAAATAAGTACACAAATTAACCATCATAGGACCTATGAGAAAAAGAAAATAAATAATATTAGAGCTTGATTATAACTCATTAAATAAAGTAGAAATTGTGAGTTCATAGTGATAATAAACAATAAAACAATTAACTAAATTAAAAAATCTCTTTATTAAAGGAGAAAGCCATGCCCTGGCTGATGTGGCTCAGTGGATTGAGTGCCAGCCTGGGAACCAAAGGTTTGCTGGTTTAATTCCCAGTCAGGGCACATGCCTGGGCTTCACGCTAAGTCACCGCTAGGGGGTGTGTGAGAGGCAACCACACATTAATATTTTCCTCTCTTTCTCTCTCTCCCTCCCCTTCTGTCTAAAAATAATAAAGTAAAATCTTCAAAAAAAATTTTTTTAAAAAGGAGAAAGGCAAGAATGATAGAGGAAGATCACCATTTTGTGACCATTAAAATTATAGCTGATTTATAATGTCCTCTAGGTCCATTCATGCTGTCACAAATTGTAAGATTTTATCTTTTTTATGACCAAGTAATATTTCATCATATATATGTATCACCATTTTTTTTATCCACTTGTCTGTTAATGGACACTCAAGTTGCTTCCATATCTTGGCCATTGTAAATCATAGTGCAATGAACATAGGTGTGCATAAATTCTTTCAAGTTAGCGTTTTGGGTTTCTTTGGCTAAATCCCCAGAAGTGGAATTGCTGGGTCCTAAGGCAGTTCTGTTTTTAATACTTTTTAGGAAACTCCAGACTGTTTTCCATACTTGCCGGGCCAGTCTACATTCCCACCAACTGTTCACAAAGTTTCCATTTTCTCCGCAACCTGGCCAACACTTGTTATTTGGGCATTTATTGATGGTCGCCATTCTGACAGGTGTGAGGTGATGGCTCATTGTGGTTTTAATTTCTATTTCTTAGGCTCAGTGAAATAAGTCAGACAGAGAAACACAAATATCACATGATTTCATTTATATGTGGAATCTGAAGAACAAAACAAATGAATAAACAAAACACAGACTCAGACACAGAGAGTGAACTGGGTGATTGCCAGAGGGGTTAGGCTTAGGGGACTGGGAGAAAGAGGTGAAGGGATTAAGAAGTACGGATCAGTAGTTAAAAAGTAGTCACGTGGATGTGAATGTAGGGAATGTGGTCGGTAACACTGTGATAACTCTATGCCGTCAGTTGGGTACTGGGAGTGTTAGGGGGACACTATGCAAAGTGTAGGGTTGTCTAACCACTGTGCTGTCACTTGAAACCAATGCAAAATAATATTAAAAATAAAGTGTAATTGAAAAATTAAAATAAAAAAGTAAGCAATTCAGACACACATTTATAACTATTATAACAGTAGGTGGAGGTTTGATGAGGTGATACATATATACATAATTTCAAAGAATCAAAACAGAATGCTCTTGTTCTAAGGAAATATACATGGAGCACTCAGGAGTGAAGGGGCATGATGTCGGCAATTGACCCAAGGTGTTCGGAGTACATTTGTGAGCGTTCAGAGACAGAGAGAGACAGAGACAGAGAAGCAGGAGAGAAAGCTAGAGCAATGTGGCAAAATGTTACTCAGTAAGTCCAAGTAGCGGGTAGAGAACTTTGTAGTATTCTTGCAAATTCTCTGTGATTATTTTGAAATAGTTTTTAAAGTTAAAAAACAATGAGTACTTATTGTTATAAAGATTAAATGAAATAATAAATAAAAATGTTTTAACACGGACCCTGGCTGGGTGGATCAGTGGGTTGAAGCATCGCCCCCGACACCAGAAAGTTTGCAGTTTCGATTCCTGATTAGGGCACATCCCAGAGCTGCAGGTTTGGTCCCCTGTTGGGGTGTGTGTGGGAGGCAACCATCAATGTCTCTCTCTCTCTCCCCCCTTGTCCCTCTCTCTAAAATCAATAAACATATCCTTAGGTGAGGATTGAAAGAAAAGGTTTTTACACAGGGCCTGACATAGAGGGGAAAAACTCAACTTACTGTTAGATATTTTGAAACCAATATAAGTAGAATATCTTTAATCAACATAGTAATAACAACATATTAACATCAACATACACATATAACATCAGTATTATTTGAATAATATATTTACTGATAATACCATTGATATGTTAGTATTAATTAGTAATATTAAGAGTGACATCAATATCCTAATATTTAATGTTGCAGGAAATGATTTTATTAAAATGATGCTATTACACAACAGTTATTGTATTGTGGCTTGCTTTATTCACTTAAATTATATCAGAAGTAATTTGCTTTTTAATGAAGTGTGAGTTTTATTGTTAGATATCATAATTTAGAATTTTGTCTGATTTGGGGTGTTTATGTTGTTTTAAATTTTATTCTTTATAAATAACATATTATTTATAAAATAATTTATAAGCATTATGAATTTTTGTCCCTTTTCCTGATTGTTTAGGACAGGGTCCTTGAAGTGCTATGGCTAAGTCAGAGGACAGATATTTAAAAACTCTTTAGGTAGCTGCCGAATGCCAAGTGGCTTTCTGGAAAGTTTCTTCTATTTTCCCTTGCACCAGTGTGATATAAATGTATCTGTCTTATCTCTCCCTCATCAACAGTGTATAATATCAGTTATTTTACTCTGTAGAAGGAGCTGATTTTCGGGAATTAAGTTGTTTCTGGGTATTATAATTTTATTGGTCTTTAAAACTTTTCACTTTGTATTTTTCTCTAACAGCTTGACATCTTCCTAAAGAGAATTACAAAGGAAAACAATGGAATAACTTTTTAGGGGCGGTCAAATGAATAAGGGAACGGATGTAGATTTGTGGTTTCCTTATCCACAGCCTTGTTGGGTGACCAGGCCCAAGACAGATTTCCCATGGGGGTCTCATATACTGAACAGCTGCCTTTTGGCATCAGATAGACCTGGGTTCAGGTCTTTTTTAATTTTTATTTATTTATTATATTTTATTGATTAAGGTGAGGGGATTAAGAAATACAAATAGGTAGTCACAGAGTAGTCTTGGGGATGTAAAGTACAGTATAAGAAATGGAGTAGCCAGAGAACTTATAGGCATGACCCATGGACATGAACAATGGTGGGGGGACTGGTTGAGGGAGCAGGGGGTGCTGGGTGGAGGGGGCAAAAGGGGAAAAGTCAGGACAACTGGGTTCAAGTCTTGATTCTTTTATCTCCTAGCTTCTGAGCTTGAGAAAGTCTTTGGGTCTTTCTAAGCCTTTGTTTTCCAGTGGAAAATGAAAATAAAAGTGCTTTCCTCACAGCATTGTTGATCTGTTTAAATGAGGTGATGTGGAAAAAGTGCTCGGTATCACACTACATGCTTTGTAAATATTAGTTTAAAGAAGTCATTATGCAATTAACAATGTTTTTAGCTACAATTTAAAAATAAATAAAAGAATTTGTGTTGTATGCTTATATACAATATACAATGTACAATAAGTCAGGAGAAGAATTCTGCCCAAATGCAACCCACAAAAATAATATATCTTGGGAGGTTAAAGGTTATTCTAGGATTAGAATTCATGATTCCAGTGAGTATATCTTAGTAATGAACTGAACCAAAAGCCTGCAAACCCGTTGATGGCATTTTAAATGCTTGACTGTGTTCCTGCACCTGCCCAGGAGACCACCAAAGGACAGCTTCCTGCTAATTGGATGCTGAACTGAGACCTTTTTAGATAGGAAAATCTTGATTTGGTCTCATTCTGAAAGTAACGGAACCAACTTTTTGTGTGTGTGCGGGACAGTGTCGTCAGGCAGTACTCAGATTCAGACTTAGGAATAAGGCATGTTAGGAAAGATGTGGCCATTTCAAGTGTCTTTACATCAGTTTCACCTTGGGAGGAGATGGAAAAGCTACCCCACCACCAAAAGATACCTGAACAAGGTGATCGTCTCCTTTTAAGTGGTTGTAAAGGAATTACATTTCCCCCAGCTCCAAGATATCATTGTAAAACCAGATCATTAGTTGTAAAAATGCTGCTAATATAAGATTTAAAGGAATGCATGTTGAAAAATTAAGGTTTTTTTCCTATTTATCTCTCCAGGAAGCAGACATCATAAACTGCATTCCCTCGCCTCTTGATAGCAAGCAGATGCTACACTCCCACAAAACAGAGCTCAGGAAGCGTTAGCCTGTGCGGCAGAATCTGCCATAAATGTCTGGACATATTTACTTGACCAAGATTTATGTTATACTGAAATTAAGTCTAATCTTAAAAGCAATTGTCTATTTAATTAAAATTTATGCACACTAGTGAATAATTTAAAGACATATGCTAAAAATCTAATATAGAGTGGAAAGACAACGTGCCCAAATTTTCATATGCACAGACATAGAGCTTGGTTTGAAGAAAGAAGAAATTCCAACCTTCTGAGGGTGCCTCTTTTCTAAATTCCTCTTTTAATCTGTGGAACATGGTGCCATTAATTTACATTCATACTAACTTTGTTATAATGTAGAGATAAACTCCCAGCTGCCAGAAGAGACCAAAGTGAAGGGTCTTTCTTTGCAGGACTCTGGGAATAGATGGGGGATTTTGTCAGTTACTCTGGTGAATGGCCTCCCTCCCTTTCTGTCTAGGAGTGCTTTACTGCGGCTGTGGTCTGGGGAGTGTGCCGAAGCACTGTGGGTCACGTTTTTCAGAGCTCGCTTTACGTTCGAGTTCTTTGATGGTTATACAACCCAACCTGTGACTCTGCTCTTGGCCTTTTGCGGAAGGACATTTCTTTCAGGTAAAGCTGTCTTGCCGCTGAAATGTCATGGCTTGTTTACTAGAAAGTGCAACTGGATGTTGACTTGCCGTTCTCTGGCACTCGGATGGCGCTTCATTCAGAGACTGATGGATTTCTCCTTCCCTACTTTCTTGTTTTATTCTTGGCAAGTATAGTGGTCTATCATCATGTTATAAAAACTGCTCCAAAGCACCAAAAAATGGCAAATTTGTGGTCTTCCATTTAAATGATCATGAAGATAGCTTAGAATTTAGTCAAATTTAAGAAGTTACCTTCCAAGGAAAATTCTTACCTCACTCTCCACTCCAGTCCTCAAACTCTGCTCCTTCTCCCTAATTCCACATCGTTTTAATTATAATGACAGAATGACTAATACCATCTGAATTTTTTCAAATATAAAAGTTGGAAGTTCACACTTCAAATATTTAATATTTATTGGAGAAGTCATAAAGCTCCCTATCATTGACATATTTTTAAGTGATTGATTATTTATTAATAAATATTAAAATGCTGTTATATTTAGGAATAGTTGAAACCTTACTAACAACCATGTTATTTATCTATGTTAAAAATTCTCCTGACTCTAATTACCTGGTTCAATCACTTCAAATTATTGGTATTCCTGTAAATATAGTAATATCAGAACTTGTCTTCATGACTTGAATCTCTCAGTTAGCTATCCCTAAATTGAGGCTAAGAGTATTGTCTGCTTAAAGCCAGACCATATACTCACTAAAAAGAATTGAAGTTTTGTATTTATATGCCATTTAATTGATTCCTTAATTAATTTCTTGAATAATCGATGGCATGCCATTAATGTCAAGAAGAAATGGAAATGTCAGGCATCAATTAATCATCAGTTTAAGAAATAAATCAAATTATGGGGAAAACCCATCAAATTGTGCAGAACTTTAGAGAAAAAAATAAAATTTTTATCAATAAATCACAAAATGATTTAACAGCTGGTCTTGGGAAACAATTGCAAAATTTGTCTTTCTTTTTTAATTTAAACACTCACTTGGTTCTCATAAGGTATTTAACTTCTATCAGTTTGCTTTGTTAAAGACTGCTTCCATTCTTTTTCTGGAATATGTAAGCTTAACTCCTACTTCTGTCTATCTCAGAAGATATATTTGCTTCCAGCCCAAATTGGATCACACTTACTTGTAGTGAATGCAAAGACAAAATGGTATTTAATGTTTTACCCTTGAAGGATAAAGATACTTCCAGAAAATTAGCTTCCCTGAAGATACTTTCAGATTGGGTGAAAGTAGGACTTAGAGAAATGAAGATGTTGCTTTTTTTGAAGGAAAAAATGTTGGGAAGATAACACTGATTAAGAACCATGGAGTTATAAAATATTCAGAGTTTACTTAGAGAATATTTAGATGCAATTCCTTCATTCTGCTCCATGGAAAGACACCTATGTAGGGAGTCACCCACATCTACGTTCCAACGCCAGCCCAGCCAGCTGGACTCGTAGCCCTGGATAGATCATGTAACATCTCTATGTCAGATTTCTCACCTAGAAAATCTTAAGGATAATGTCTTTTCTCTTTACCTCGGAGTTGTGAAGACTAAAAAAATCATGAATGTAAATATGAAATCATGAACTATGACACTATTTGTGGAGACAGAAAAAATATATGTCTGATATTATTTAAGAAAGTATAAGCCCTACATTCTTTAATTAAATCCTTGATTTCCATAAGCCCTATTTTTTTCCTCAATTTAGTTTTGGCTAATGCATCCACAGTTAAAGCCAGCCCTTTGGTCCAGGAGCTTGTTCCGTAAGGACACTGAGAATGCTTGCCAGACATTTGCTTAGATCAGCAGTGCTCACACTTTCTGTTCTCGGGCGGCTTACAGCTATCTATATTCACTGCATTAGAAATTAAAACCGGAAAATGTTTAAATACTTAATTTATTTCAAAGGAACGACAATAAATTTATTACATGTTAATATAAATATTTTTATGAAATGTAGCTATAATTTTGAAAACAAATATTACTGAAAAAGTGGTGTTGTTTTACATTTTTTTCCAGATCTCTTTAATGTCTGACCTAATGGAAAACAGCTGGTTTCACATCTGCTTCTGCATTCAATCTCTTGCAAATATCACACGTCACATAGCCTCTGGGAAACAACATTCTGTACTCATGAGAGAATGTGAATGAACAAGGAAAAGAATATTATTATGAAAATAATTTTGACCTCATACAGCCCTTGAAATGGTGGCAGGGACTTCCAGGTGTTTCTGACTACTTCAAGGACTGCTGGCTTACCAGATGCTAGAAACATACATTGTATCTTGTGATGAGGGCACATCCTATGAGAGGGTACCTCCAATTCAGACACCTAAATCTGATTTAGTCATTGTAAAGTCTTTCTAGGCTGTTGTTTAAAGACCTTATGAGTTAATGCTAATCGCCTCTGAACTTAACAATTATTCTTTTTTATTGAGATATAATTGAGATATAACATTGTGCAAGTTTAAGGTAGCTAACAATTATTTTTATAGCTAAACAGATGAATTGTTTTTAGAAGAACTGAATTTTTTGTTACTTCACTTCTACACAAAGGGATTAAAGATGTCTTTTTGTGGTTAGAAAAGCGTCAGGACTCTTGACATTCCTCTGCTGGCTTGTTTGTGTGATCGGTGACTACATTACAAACTGGTTTCCTCAAACAGCTTAAGGGATCCATTTACTTTGATAAAAAACATATGATTATTGCAGGGGAGGCCCAGGAAGGTCAGAAGTTTGCCTCAAGTCACACAGCTGCCTGATGGGAAAACTGCACATGGCACCCAATCTTGCGATTCTTTATTCAGCGCTTTTATCACGACCTATACTTAACTCCACTGAAACACCTAATTTTTAGAAGTAGGGAAATGCATCCGCTTTCAGACCAGTCAGACCTCTTGCTATATGCCCCCATAGTGACCTGTACTTCTCCTTCGTAATAACTCACCACATTCTAACTTCTATACAGTTCAGCGTCTGCTGCCTATCAGATGGTAAACCTCAGGGGAGCAAGGTTCACGTCTGCCTCATTTATTGCTGTATTCCTGATACACAGCAGATGCTAAAAAAGAATAAGTGAATATTATAATAAATGCACAGAATTAGAGTCCAGTTAGATTTGGCTGGACTTGGAAGTTAATGTTATTATTGAAAATCCTTCTTTAAATACCGTAGCTGAACCACACACCTACTCTTAGATAGCAATGGTTGAAATATACCCAAGAGAAATGAGTACATGGGTCCACCTAAAGACATATAAGAATGCTCATAGCAACTTTACTCATGATGAACCCAGCCTGGAAACAACTAAAATGTCTATCAACAAAGAAATAGATAAATGGCTGAATATTCACGTAACAGTATAATACATAGTAATAAAAATAAAAAGAATTGACTGGTATTCAAAAAACACGGACAGATCTCACAGAACTTATGTAGTGTGACAGAAACCAGACACAGACAATATGTACTGCGTGATTCCATGTATACGAAGTTCCAGAACAGGCAAAAACCCGTCTATTATGATTTCTACTAGAATAGTGGTCACCTCTGAGTAGAGAAGGGGGTTATTGACTGGGCAGGGAAATGAGGAAAACTTTTAGGATGCTGAAAATGTTCTATGTCTTGATCTGGGTGATAGTTACACAAGAATGTAAATTCATCAAGCTCTATACTTAAGACTAATATACTTGATGCACTTCACCTCAAATTACATGTTTTTATACCTCATATGTATTTTTTTATTCCACCTGTAATTTATTTCTGTAAGATAAGTTCTTCCAAATACAGCTTGAAAACTTTTCTGTTTTTGATTTAAACTTTATTTTATTTTTTCCCATTACTGTTTAGTTCCCTTAAGCCCCTCTCCCTGCAGCAATCACCACACTCTTGTCCATGAGTCCATTTCCCTTTGTGCTTAAATCTTCCACCCCCTAACTCCTCCCCCACAAGCTGTCATCCTGCTCTCCATCTATGAGTCTGTCCCCATTTTCCTCATTAGTTCAGTTTGTGCATTAGATTGCACATATGAGTGAAATCATGTGGTATTTTCCTTTCTCTGACTGGCTTCTTTCACTTAGCATAATGTTCTTCAGGTCCATCTATTCTGTCGCAAAGGGTAAAATTTTCTTTTTTATAGCTGAGTAGTATTGCATTGTATAAATGTCCCACAGTTGTTCTATCCACTCATCTATTAATGGACACTTGGGCTGCTTCCATGTCTTGGTGATTGTAAATAATACTGCAATGAACATAGGGCTGCATATGTTCTTTTAATTAGTGTTTTGGGTACCTATAGGTATATTTCCAGAAGTGGGATCGCTGAGTCAAAAGGGAGATCCATTTTTAATTTTTTCAGATATCTCCATACTGCTTTCCACAGTGGTTGCACCAGTCTGCATTCCCACCAACAGTGCAAAACGTTCCCCTTTCTCCACATCCTCACCAGCACATATTGTCTGTTGATTTATTGATGATGGCCTTTCAGACAGGTGTGAGATGATATCTCACTGTGGTTTTAATTTGCATTTCTCTGATGATTAGTGATGTTAAGCATGTTTTTAAAATTTTTTTATTTATTTTTAGAGAGGAGAAGAGAGAGAGAAAGAGAGGGAGAGAAACATCAATGTGTGGTTGCCTCTGGAGCACTCCCTGTTGAGGACCTGGCCTGCAACCCAGGCATGTGCCCTGACTGGGAATTGAACCAGCAATCCTTTGGTTCGCAGGCCAGCACTCAATCCACTGAACCACACCAACCAGGGCTAAGCATCTTTTCATATGTCTGTTTGCCACCTGTATGTCCTCCTTGGAGAAGTGTTTATTCAGGTCCTTTGCCTGTTTTTCAATTGGGTTGTTGTTTTCTTGATGCTGAGTTTTGTAAGTTCCTTATAAATTTTGGATATTAACTCCTTATCAGATATATTGGTGAATATATTCTCCCATTCTGTGGGTTGTCTTAATTTTGTTGATGATTTCCTTTCCTGTGCAAAAACTTTTTAGTTTGATGTAGTCCCATTTGTTTATTTTTCATTTTGTTTCTCTTGCCTGGGGAGATATATCTGATAAAATATTTCTGCAAGCAATGTATGAGATTTTGCTGCCTATGTTTTCTGCTAGGATTTTTATGGCTTCAGGTCTAACACTTAAGTCTTTGATCCATTTTGGAATTTATTCTTGTGTGTGGTGTAAGAAGGTGGTCTACTTTCATTTTTCTGCATATTTCTATCCAATTTTCCTAACATCATTTATTGAATAAACTATCTTTAGCCCACCTGTGTGCTCGCTTCCTCTGTCAAATATTAATTGACTACTAAGGTTTGGGTTTACTTCTGGGCTCTCTGCTCTGTTCCACTGATCTATGAGTCTGTTTTTATGCCAATACCATGCTGTTTTGATTACTGTGGACTCATAATGCAGTTTGGTGTTAGGTAGCATGATTCCTCCAACTTTGTTCTTCTTTCTCAGGTTCGCTGTTTCTATGCGGGGCCTTTTGTGGTTCCATATAAATTTTTGAAATATTTGTTCTAGTCCTGTGAAATATATCATTGGAATCTTGATAGGAATTGCATTGAATCTGTAGATTGCTTTGGGCACCATGGACAGTTTAATGATGTTAATCCCTCCTATCCATGAACACGGTAGGTGCTTCCACTTTTTTGTATCTTTAATTTCTTTTTTCAGTGTCTTATAATTTTCCAAGTATAGGTCTTTTACATCCTTGGTTAGATTTATTCCTAGGTATTTTATTCTTTTTGAAGCAACTGTGATTGTTTTATTAATTTCCCTTTCTGTTAGTTCATTATTGGCATATAAAATGCAACTGATTTCTGGATATTAATTTTGTATCCTGCTACTTTGCTGAATTCATATAGCAGTTCTAATAGTTTCTTGGTGGTCAAAATGTCTACAGCCGTACCACCCTAAATGTACCTGATCTTGTCAAATATGTTTTTTCAAAACCCTAAAGCTAGTATTTCTTCTGGAAAAAACTTGAATCTTCAATGCGGAGAAAAATTTACTATGGCCAATTTTTAAAATGTCTAAATTTCTATATAAATGATATAATTAACTCATATTAATAGTTAACATTTATGACATGTTTGTAACAGCAAAAATTGGGGCTTATCCTTGTATCACTTTGATGTATGACCCAACAATTAGTGTTGAAAGAAACAGGTTTTTGTTTATAGGATTCCAACCTCGGGGTGGAGGGCTGGGAGCATTCCTGCTGAGAGCCCTCTCATTCCACGAAACCCAGCACTCCCTTACTCCCCACCAGGCTGTAAGGCAAAGCCATACCCAGAAGTTCCCCATATCCTTTTCTGTTCTTAAGCTGGCTGTACAAACAGGTCTCTATCCCCTCTGGAATAGGGGAAAGGAAAGGCTCTTATGTGTTTCAGAGTCACAATCCTCTGGTAGTAACTCTCTCCTTCAGGATATGGGGTAGGTTGTTCTCAGCCTCCCTGTAATAGTTCAGGGAAAACATGTGCCATGTTGCACTGGATCATGATGGAGTCCAGGGATGCACACATCCCAAGATAGTGACTTTTCTGTATGTCCTTCAGAGAAGCAGAAGTCTGAAGCTTCAGCAATCCTGATCACAATTCAGTTCAGCTCCAAGCACCTCCCAGGAATCTGTGCTTGGTTAGGCAGGTCCCTGACAGCTCCTTCAGCTCTGCCTGGTCCCTGCACAGCTCCATCAGCTTTCTCCTTACCTTTCCTCCTGCATGTGTTCTTCCTCCTCTCTCTCAGCCCGCATGGTTTTACTCCACTACAGACCGCATGACTCCTTCTTCCTTCCTACACCAGGCCACATGGTGGAATCCCCTTCTCCCTCTGATTTTAAAAGCTTGGCCTAGAGCTTCCTATGTGACCTCATATCTAGTCCCTCCTATGATGTGCGATTTTTGCCAGTTCCCCATTTCTTTTACTTTCTTTTGGCTGCCCTCTTTAGTCAGGGCAAGAGTTCCCTGTGACACAGGGACATCTGGGGTGTGCATCCACCTCCCCTGGCTATGTCATGAGTCACTCTACTCTCTGAAAGTCACACACAACTTTTGCCCAGGGTGGCAGCCTAGCTGTCAACTTGTCATGGTTATGCAAAGTACCTTGAATGCCATATGATGCACTTTTCCCTTCCCCTAATTCAGGTTTGTGGGTGTTTTCAGGGGAACCCTGCTCTGTATCCCATTTCATGTTTCTTATGCTGTGGGTACCATGTGAGTGCTTTTATATATATCAGCTAATCTAATGACATTTGATAATTACTTTGGAGGTTTCAGAGGACTTCCTGAGCACATTATTCCGTTCAAAATTCATGTCAACTCCTGGAGATGTCTAAAGGGATAACCCTCATTTTATATATCAGGTAATTGAGGTTCTGAAAGATGAGGACACTTCTCCAAAGTCACACAGCTTGAAAGCACCAAAGCTTTCCTGCCATCCATGACTCCATGGTGGCTAAGCCACTTGGTGTTCTTTTATAGATCTATTATATAACATTATATGGTAAGTTTGAAATATCAACCTTCTTGTAGTTTATTCAACTGTGAACAAATGACATTTTATGTTGAAGATAGCCTTCAAGGTGAGAGGCACCACCAGGAATGCTATTAGACCAGGGCTGTGCAGTGTACAGCCTATTTCCCACCAAGTTGGGACAGTAGTGACCTCCTGACACACTGAACACTCTTTGAAATCACTCCAGATTGAAATGCTGGTCCTGCTTGTCTTACTGTAGAATAATTAGAAACAGAATATATTGCAAAGGCACAATCTATATAATGTGGACTTAGTTTGGAATCAAAGGACTAGGATTCATGTTTCCACTGCATCACTAGTTCTCGGAACTTGGGCGCATCTTTGGATTTTGAATCTCTTTTCTATGAAATCAAGACCGCCAAGCAGTTTATTTCTATTATCCCATGAAACCCTGTGAATATATTCTGTGGATGCAAGCCTGAGAGGCAGCTTCTTGCTACAAAAGTACAGCTAAAAGCCACTGATTCTTCTACTGTGAGATCGACAGAATAATGTCAAAGTTATAGTGTTTTATAATGATTGAACAAGTTAATATGAAATAGCTTTGGAAATGGAAAAAGACTCTAAAATATTGTATTAGATAAATTTGCAGGATTCAGTGAGAGTAATTAATATATATCTGAGGTTGCCCACATTTTGGAATAGGTTAGACCATTCACTTCCTTCTCTTCAGGTACTAAGGTAAAAGTGATGCTATTGGATGCTGCAGTTCATGCATTTAGAATCCTAAGTAAGGGTTACTAGTAGAACCCAAGGTTAAATACACTTGATATTTCTATTAAAGATGGGGAAGAGTCAATTCTAGAGGGTTTACTACTTAAGAAGGTCAATATTTCTAAATTGCCTTTGCAGAAACTGAGCAAGATAACCAATCAATGGAAAAGCATGGACCAGATAGGTAGCACATTCCTAGTCCATTTCCTATGGCAAAGAGTTGTTTCTCCCGCCCCCGAAATTAAGCTGGTCAGAAGTTTCATTAGAAAAGTTCCTTAGAGAATAAATTTTGGCTTTGAAAATTTTCTGTGATGGAGTTTCTGGGATCCATTCAATATTTTCAATCCCTGGTAATCATAGCAGTGACAGATCTAGGCGCCATTTGTAATATTTAGAGATGATAAAGTATCTATAGTGTATTTTAGGTCCAAACAACTGCTGGTGATATCTAATTAATTGTTCCACTGGATCTAAGTGCAAGGATTCTAAAAAGGCTTACGTTCCCATTCCTTAGAAATTAGTGATTAAAAAGGACCTCCCTTTTTCCATGGTGGAGACTGTGGTGTCAGCACACTTCCCGGGGAAGGAGGGAGTGCTCCCTGTGCATAGCACTGAAGCGGAAACGCTCAGGAGGGGCCATGGTAAGGAAAACAGAAGGAGGCAGGAAATTCTCTGTCAGTTTTCAATGACAGCATTTATCAGAAGAGGAAGTTAGATGATAGGAAACTACTGACTTGGATACTTTTTATCATTGATGGTTAAAGCCCAGGAAATAAGATAAAATGACTGCAAAGACAGCAGGGTTGATAAGTATGCTGCAAGGAAACTGGGAGGGTGCACTGTTGGAGATGCGGGGAGAATGTGAGAGTGAGCACACTCTCAGACTGAGAGAGGAGCCAACAGCCTGCTGGGCTGTCAGAGAAGCGCACAGGGGCGGGTCGTCACCGGCACCAAAAGTGCCGTGTAGGGTTTGTTGTCCACGTTAAATTTCACTCTTCACGTTGTACCTTCTGTGGGTTTGAACAACTTTGTGAAGACGCACCCCCATTAAAGTATCATACAAAGTATCTGCGTTGCCTTAAAACTTCTCCATGCACCATCTATTCATACCTCCTCGCCTCAGCCTCTGATCTTTTTACTGTCGCCATAGTTTGGCCTCTTTCAAAATGTCACAGAGTTGTAGCCATACAGTATGGAGCCTTCCCAGAGAGGTTCTTTCCCTCAGTAACAGGCATTTAACATGTCTTTCCATGGCTAGCTAGCTCATTTCTTAAAGCACGAAATAGCATTCCATTGTCTGTATGGACCATAGTTGGTTTATCTAGTCACCTACTGAAGGGCATCTTGGTTACTTCCAAGTCTTGGCAATTACGAATGAAGTTACTGTTGCAGGGTTTTGTGTGCACATAACTTTCCAACTCCTTTCGGTCAATATTAAGGAGAACTATGCTGCATTATATTGTGAGGAGTATGTTCAGTTTTGTAAGAACTGTCAAGTTATCTTCCAAAGTAGCTGTGTCATTTTGCCTTCCCACCAGCAATGGATGGGCTCCTGTTGTTGCTGCACACCCTCACGCCAGCGTTCGGTGGTGTCAGTGTTCCGGCTTTTGGCCATTGTAGTAGGTGGGTAAAGGTACCACATTTTTGTTTCACTTAGCATTTCCCTGCTGTTATATGATGTGTGGCATCTTTTCATATGTTTATTTTCCATCTGCATATCTTTCTTTGTTGAGGTGTCTGTTAAAGTCTTTTGCCCTTTTTTAATTAGGTTGTTTTCTTAATGCTACTGCTTTTGAAGCTGACTGAAGAATTTGATTTTGTTTCCAACTACAAAGCATGTACTCCCCGGGGGAAGAAAAGAGAAGAGGGTCATCTCCATATCTGTTCAGTAGAAAAAGAAGCCAATAGTTAAATGAAGGGTAAATACCGGGGGGGATAAGAAAAGTGTTTCAGCCCATATCATTTGATGAAGTCATGCACATGAGTTGGTGGTAATGTTTAAGTTAAGGTCCCCTTAGTGTGCTGAGCAAAGCAGATGTATGAGCATGAATCCTGTCACAAAAAATGTAACTGAAATACAAAGAGTCAGCATATATGGAATGGAAGAGGCATATTACTCAGAATATAAATTCTTAAGACAAAACCTTCCTACCTCACGTGTTATAAATCTCTTCCTTGGTCCTAGCCTTATGAAGGGCGTACTGTCATGTCCAATAGCACATTTATTTGTGGCACCATTCATAATTATTTCATTTTGCGATTAGTTTTTAAAAAACAGGCATGAACTAACCAAAGCATAAGTTATGTGAGGTCAGGGGTCGTATTTTCTCCCTATTGCTATTTTTTTGGTAAGGTTCTGGTGCCTTGCAAGAGCTTAATAGATATTTGTGGAAGGGAGGAATGAAGTGTGGTGGAGAGAACCTTGTTTGCGGAGGGAAGAGACGTGAGTCTATTCCCAGATCCCCCACTAAGCAGCTGTGCTTCCTTGGGCAGTCCACTCACTCTCTCAGGCTTGGTTTGCCCATCTGCAAAATGAGGGTTCCACAATTGAACACTTTCTTTTTCCAGAGAGTGTTCCCTGGGGTCCTGGACTGCAGAACGGGGAAATCTGTGAAGACACAGGGGCTCCTGGCCCCCTATCACCACTTTGGAAATAAAGAGCTCCTCTTCTCTGTTTTGTGTATTGCAATTCTATGAAAAATTTTATTTACCATAATTCCAATGCTTAAAAGGGTTGAAATTTCATAATTTAAGTTGGAAAGTCTCTGAGACCTTTTTTCAGCACTAACAGCCTGGATGGTTCTTATCCCAGAATCCTCATTTCACCCAGGTTTTTGCTTAAGTGTCACCTTCTCAGGGAGAGCCTCCTTGGCCACAGTATCTCTTAGTAGAGTTTGCATATATTGCCTGGGATTGTACTCCGTTTTATATGACAGGTGTTAGTGCATAAATCCTATCTTCCCCACAGCACTGTGTCTTCTTTGTGAATGAGGGTCGTGTAATGTATATCTCCTTCCTAATCCCAATCAGTATTTAATATAGGGCTAGAAATGCAATGAATATTGCTATTACACTTATTCATAAATATTTGGAAAGTACTTTGTAGTAGTTACTCTACATTAGACACATGATAGTCAAAGTCTTTAAATACCATTTAAGTTCTTTAAAATGAACAAAGGGTACTTCCTTCAAAGTTAAGGGAGATCATAGTTAATGTAGTAAATGAGAATGGCCAGATGAAGATTCCTGCCAGTAGGAAAGGCTCACTCACTGGCTGGATGATCTGGCCATGTCCCTCCCCTGCCTGTTGCCTCAGAGACTGAACTGCACATCTGTCAGAGTGTCTGACTCTCCTGTCCAGATGCTTGCCCAGGCAGGAAGTGCTGAAAAGGGTCTTAGAGACTTTCCAACTTAAATTATGAAATTTCAACCATTTTAAGCATTGGAATTATGGTAAATAAAATTTTTCATAGAATTGCAATACACACAACAGAGAAGAGGAGCTCTTTATTGCCCATCCCTCTTCCCCTGCTCCTGTTTGGAAACCTTCCCCCACTCCCCTCTGCCTGGTATGTCAGCGTTCATAACCCCTGCTCCTTCCCTGGTCTAGGGCTTTCCTGATCTAATACTGAAGACGAATCTCTTGTTTTTGGATTGCAAGCCATAGGCATGTAGTCCTGGGCTGCTGGCAGTGGTCTTTGTTACCTCAAAATGCCTGTATGTAGTACGAGAAAATAATATGCAAGGGGAAGGCGATCAGAGATTGCCAATAGAGGGAGAGGTAACTGATGTTCTGGTTGGAGTCCCTAGAGCCACTGAAGGCATCAGAGGTGACTGGGTTAGATGAATTAATAAGTTCATGTAAGTAAAAATGTACCTAAGGATGTATGTGTTTGATAATTGTCATCTACCCCTAATTATATCTTAACATAATATTTTTATGGAATTTTATCTTCTCCAACTGGGTTGTAAAGTTTTCGGAACAGGCGCTAGGTTTTACTCATCTCTGTCTCATCCATGATTAGCACAGAATTTTGTTAAAGATTCTATAATCCTTGTTGAAGAGAATTTAACAGCACATTCTGGTTCCTGTGAGGCATACCCGGTATGTGACTTCACCCTCATCTTTCCAAACAAGTTTGGGATTTTTGTTAGTAGTTTTGTGTCGTGTACTCCTCAGATGTGAAAAGCGTCTTTTGCCTGTGGGATTGTTTTGTTACTTTCAGAGTGTTCCAACTTAGGCTAAGCTGCTGTGATTTTTTTTTTAATGTAACAACTGTTTTTATTTTGATTTTCATGTTGAAAAAATGCATTGTTTTTTGAGAGAGCTAGAGTTAGGTGATTTTTTCCAAAATCAGTAAGTCAGGACTCTCTACTCCTTGTGTTGTGTTTGGAAAGATAAAATTGTTCCTGGTGCTAAGCTGTGAAAGACGAAATTCGTCTCAAATCTCACAAAGATAGTGAAATGTAAAACATCTTAAAATTAAAGTGTGTGTGTTGTCTTTGATGTATTTTTCTGTAAAAGATGGAGATAAAGAGGATTCCTGATGATTTTTCCCCCTGTAATCATGTACAGAATTCTTAATGTCTGTTTACTTTTATGCTAGCTTTTGAAGCTACGTTCAAGTTAATTATTAATGAGAAAAGTGCGTGCCTGTTTGACTTTCAACTGTGAGGGCAGAGTGGAGTGGAATGAGTCTGTTTATTCTGATTTTCTGCCTGAATTTGGTAAATACGTGTGGAAATGACAATGTAATGAGTAGAATTTTTAGTCTGAGGTTTCCATTTCCACAAGCAATAAGCTTGAATATGGAGAATGGGAAACGTTTGCCCAAACAGATTAAGAAAGCATATGATTTGGGGATTAGCCCTCCTAAAGTTAAAGGATTTGAATCTTTCATTCTTTTAGATTTCCAGCTAGATCATTAGTCCCAGACATGAAACAAAGTGTGGGGAGAAAGATTTCCTTGTTATTAACAGCTGTGTTGCCTGGTGTGGGCATGTGTTTGGAAAAGTCTGTCCCTTTAATATCTTTCCAGCACTGTGTACCCTCTTCCAACGCCCTCACTCAGAAGATTTTTAAAAGATATTTTATGGAGAGACTCATGTCTTCTTACAAATAAAAGTTTTATTTTCTTCCTTTCCGATCCTTGTGCCTCATTTTATTTTTCTTGACTTACCGTCTTGGCTCCGATACCCAATGTTGAATTGTGGGAACTGTAGCAAGGGTTTTTGTCCAGCTCTTCTCTAGCGGTTGCCAAAATTTCACCATTAAGCACGAGATTCCTGATAGATATCCTGGATTGGGTAAAAAGCCTTCCATTCTATTTTTAGTTGGCTAATGGTGTTCTTTTGGTTTGTATGTCTTTAGTGTATGAGTGTTGAGTTGTATTGAATGCCACTCTTCTGCATTTAATAACAGGACATGGGGCTCTTCTCGCCTTTAATAATTTAAAATGCCAGTGCCTTCATTTTAAACCGTCCTCGCAGTCCTGAAACAAACCCTGTTGATCATAATCATAATATCTTGTAAAATACATAGCTAGGTTCGATTTTCAAATATTTTATTTAGGATTTGACCCTTACACTTAGAAGAGATACTGGGCTACTTATCTGTAATTTCAGGCAGAGCGTAGAGAGCTTCCTCCTGCCTTGCTCAGGGATGGTTTCATTTCCTGTTATCTTCTAGCCGCCCTGTCAGCTCTGAACTCTGAGGTCAGCAAGCCTCTGCTTCCAGCACCCCCCCTGGGCAGTGTTTCTGTCCTTTTCTTGTACACAGAGGTATTCACTTTTATTTTGTTATTTTATTTTATTTTATTTTATTTTATTGTTTGTTTGTTTTTAAGTTGATCTATTTACAATGTTGGGTATGTGTGTCCTTTGCTGTCTTGGATGGATAGTCTTCTTTTGTCATAACGTCGCTTCCCAGAGCCGTCCAGTTTTGCGACTCTGTGGAAAGCCACCCGCCCAGTGCAGTGACAGCTCTGTGCCTGGCGCCATTAGCAGGCACGCTCCTAACCCTTTTATATGGGTTGTTGGTGAAGGTGCTGCCTGTGCTTCTCAGAGAAAGCCATATTGTGCAGCAATTCAACAAAATCATGCATGTTTATAATCTGAAAAGGTATACTCAGGGTATGATCTGAAAAGTCTCCAACAAATGACATTTTATATTTTTCATATCACTCCAGCCTTAAGCTTAGACATAGAACAGTGTCTTAAAATGTAATTTTGTTCCAGAACTAAGTTCAGCAGCATGTGCTTTTAGGGGAAGAATTCTTTGTTATTTCTTTGGCTAGTTCTTTTAAATACCTTGGCTTTGCATTTCAACTTGTCCAAAGAGTATTTTATTGCTATTGACAGCTATATTATTTCAACAGTCCTTTTCATTTTGGAAGCTATAAGAGAAAGAGTGACTTATTTGTATAAGCAGGTACTCTGCCTATTCTAAAATATGCTCAGCAGAAGTTTGGCCACGCATTATGTATATAATCAACTTTATGAAAATTATATTTCCTGCAGATATTTTGGAATACATTGCAATCTAAGTTTTTATTTTTTGCTTAGGATGCTGAAGGTATGTTCCCTACGAGTGACATAAAACCTTTATTTCTGTTTCTAGACAAATTCATAAGCTCTAGCCCAGATTTTGGAAGAAGCACCTGATGCAACTGTCTGCTAGGAATCCTTTATCAAATGGATTTGGTGTCTCAGCTAATAGCATCTAGAATCATTTACATGTTTTTTTGCACTTGAGATATTCACAAGGTGTACAATTTATAAATTCAATCTGAGAACAAAATTCTCTATCATGTGTGTTTCTGGTGTCATTAGAGCTTTATCTTGCCCTTTCAACATTAGTACACAAGCCCTGGCTGGGTGATCAGTTGGTTGGAGCAACGTCCCTGACACCCCAAGGTTAGGGGTTCAATCCTTGGTCAGAGCACATGCAAGAAACAACCAGTGAATGAATAAATGAGTAGAACCACAAATCAATGTTTCTCTCTTGCTCTACCCTAAAAAAGAAATCAATAATAAGAAAAAAATTAGTACATGAATCACACGTTGTAACTGTATTGTTTACTAATACCTGTTTAGCAAACTGTGTTTGTTTACTCACAAAGAGCCTAGAGATTCTTCAGGAAGTTGTATACAGTTATTCTCAGAGCAAATGAAATGAATCAATAATTTTTTTTTTGTCCTGGCTGGTATGGCTCAGTTGGTTGGGGCGTCATCCCACAAAGCAAAAGATCGCTGGTTCAATTCCTGGTCAGGGCACATGCCTGGGTTAAGGGCCTGGTCTGTGGTTGGGGCAAACACGAGAGGCAACCAATTGATGTTTCTCTACATCTCTTTTCACTCCCTTCCCCTCTCTCTAAAAATAAATAAATAAAATTAAAAAAATAAATCACTTAAAATTTTTTTTTATATTGATTCTAAAGAGAGGGGAAGAGAGGGAGAAAGAGAGAGAGAAACATTGATATGAGATAGAAACTTCGATCCATGGCTTCTTGCACATGCCCCTTGATGGGGGGTGGAACCCACAACTGAGGCATGTGCCTTGACTAGGAATCGAACTGGCGACCTTTAGGTTTGTAGGACAGTGCCCAACCAGCTGGGCCATTGGCCAGGGCTGAATCAAGAGATTCTTGGAGATTTAAAATTCTTGGTGACTGTGAGTAAGTGTATATGTAGCATTCATTGCTGAAGTTCCTATAAAACACATTTTTAAACAAAATAATTGTTTTTCTTTCTTCTTTTGTGTTCTTATTCATTTTTCTTTGTTCCTTCCTTATATAATTTTCTTTCCTTTTCCATTTCCTTCTCCCTTTCCCTCATTCTTCCAACAAAAGGGTATGTATGATGTGGTGACCTTGTTAGGGGCAACCACAGTCTTGGTTGAATTGAATATGTAGTGCTGTGTACTTTTGGCTAAGGTTTAGAATAGCCGGACATGTCTTAATATATACATCTGTCCCAAAGAAGGTAATACTCCAACTTTTCTATTTATGGTCAATCTAAAAGTTAGGCCAGGTGGTATGCCATTATTTCTTTTTTTCTGGTGGAGATGAAATACCTGAAACTATTTTAGTATGCAGTTAAGGAATAAGACTCACTTACCCTCCAAATCCTGATAAGTTTAACTAAATGAACCTCTGTTGAGAGAACATTTCTTGACCTGTGTTATATTGAGTCAGTGGGGTCAGAAACTATATGTAAATGAGTTGAGATTAGTGAGACTTTTGCAGATTTATGAAAAGATCCAGACTCATGAAGAGCCTTATAAACTGATGAACTAAGTACTTAAAAACAGAAACCTAGAATCTCCGAACTTTTCCTTTGATGCTGTGACAGAAGTTAAAAGGGACCAGTTCCCCTTCTTCCTCTTTTCTGAATGAAGGGAAGGCATCTTGCCTTACTTGGATGAAAACATTTCAGAATGGGAATTTGTTTGAAGTAAGGAGATTCGGAGAGAAAATGTTCAAAGAAGTTGAAGGTTCAGGAAACAACTGTGTGAGTATGCATGTGTGTGTACCCATGTGTGTGTTGTATGTGTGAGTATGCATGCACATGGGTGCGAGGGTATTTGAATGTGTGTGCATGCGTGTGAATGTGTTCATGTGTGGGGTGTGCACCTGTGTGTGCTGTGTTTGAGTGACCTTGTCCATGTCGTGTGTGTACGTGTGTGTGAGCTGCATCTGTGTGCTGAGGGAGTGGCAGCTTCGGCTCAGCCAGTGGCAGAGCAGGCAGTACATAACTAATACTGAGAAAGGAAGCTGGGGAGAGACAAGGAAGAGAAGCAACCGACCTCATTAACAAAAGCTCAGTTTTGTCCCTGCGGACCCAACCAGCAGAAGGGACTGCCGAGCTGTGGCTCTCTGCCAGGGAGGTTGGGCTCCCTGCAAACAGTTGCAGGGAGCCTCATCATGACCGGCTCAGAGGGGATCCTGAGGCTTGGCAATTGCGAAGTTTTCAGAGCCGCCGCCGCCGCAGCAGCCTCGGAGGAGACCAGCCAAGATAGTGAAGTGTGTATGTGAACTTCAATTCTCTATTTTCTTTTTGGGTGGGTTAATGAATTTTTAGTACAAAGAAAGCTAAAACTCAGCTGACCTGAAAGACTGGAATTTCAGCTCTGTTTCCTTCCCTGGGTTGTTTTTCCTCCCCCTTTCTCTCAGAGCTCTTTAAACCAGAGATTAACCAGTCAGTGACTCTGATCCGCCAAGGGTTTCTAACTCTTGGGCTTGGAAAGGAAAACCACTACCTGTAAGTATCTGCTTTATTACTTCCTCTCATCTTAACTGCGAATGTTCTGTTAGCAGAATGCCCCAGAGTTTGTAGGTGGGGTGGTAGCCTGAACTCCAAGTAATGATGCAAGAAGGATGTAGAGTCAATTTGCCAAAGTTTAATTCTCGTGTACACTCAGAAGGTGGTAACTTGCAGTGTTGACCATACACCAGAAATGGGATTCTCTTTGTTATGTAATAACAATTTATAACTCTCTTTTGAATCCATTTCCAATGGCACTCACCCATGAAATAACCATTTTTAAATTTTGTGATACCACCCCCACCCCCCCAAATCAGAGTGTTTGTCCTCAGCTAAATGAAATGGCAAAAGGAAAAGATATAAAAATTAACAAAACAGATAATACACCAAGGCATAGAGAGATGGAAATTTGAAAGTGATTTTTGGATAACTTTGCTTTAGTTTAGTTATGTTTGGTTATATATTTTTAAAAACATGGTTTCTTTTTTAATGGGGACGAGAGATAGTATTAAAGAAGCAAAGGAATCATATTGTTGTGAAATTTGGACTGATTTTCAAGCCCTTTCTGCTTATTACCCAGATTTGGTCTAGAGATTTTGTCTTTTCACTGAACTTTTTTGGGTGACACTGGTTAACAAAAGTGTATGGTCTAGAGATTTCGATGTTGTAGTAAAAAGTTTCTTTTCGTTTTCATCTGGATGCAGGAATAGTTTTTAAGGCACTTCGTTTTTATTTCTTCCTTTTACTATTGCTCTCAGTCTTGTTGCGTGGCATGAATTACAATGCTCTAAAAGAGCATTTCCGGAGGCTGTTTGGAGTTTATGGTGTGGGAATCTTGCTGGAGAGATGAACCTCTTCAAAGCTGCTCCGCAGACCAGACCCACCGACACAAACGCTCTTCATGTCTCTGCTCTGGAAAACTGATACTCCCAGTCAAGGCCCCAAGAGCTGCTTCTAAGTGCCCTGCCTGCACTTGATCAAAGAGCTTTTAGCAGAACGCTAGGAAAGTGTTAACCACCTTTGCTCTTTCGCTCAGTCAGGGACTCCTTAGACCTCAGTGTGCATAGAACTACCAGCTTGCTTGGTGAAAAGGCGGGAGCCTAGGCCTTCGCCCCCCAGAATCGGAGACCTGGGTTGGGGCATGGAATCTACCCAGGTGATTCTGATGCAGGTGAGATCACACTTGGATAAGCACTGCTCTACCTTGTTATTGGCGATTAAATTCTTGTCATGTACTTGGTTAATATTAAACTTCATATCCAATTAATAAATATGAGTTTGAACTGATGTTGAACATGAGTTATGTGCAACATGGTTTTGCATGCTTGAGCTGACAAACCAGGGCTTTTAAACCAGCTTTCCCACTAACCCCCACCTTTTGTTTTTCTTGCTCCCCTTTCCATCTCTGCCTTTCTATTCCCATGAGTGAGGAAGGACGTTGGACAAATAGGTACCTGGATACCATATTCCCCTGCCTCCATGCTGTATGGTCTGATCTGCCTCCACATGGCCAAGTCATGTTTCTCTTAAAAACTTTAAGCCCAGGGCTGTTCTTAATTCTATGTATTTACTTATGTATTTATAGAGAGAGGGGAAGGGAGGGAGAAAAACATCAATGTGTGGTTGCTTCTCATGCATCCTCAGCTGGAGACCTGGCCTGCAACTCAGGCATGTGCCCTGGCTGGGAATCGAACTGGCAACGTTTTGGTTTGCAGGCCGACACTCAATCCACTGAGACACACCAGCCAGGGCTTAATTCTTTTTTTTTAAGATTTCATTTATTTATTTTTAGAGAGAGAGTAAGGGAGGAAGAGAGGAAGAGAAACGTTGATGTGCAAGAGAAACATCCATTTGGTTGCCTCCCACATGCCCCAACCGAGGACATGGCCCATAATCCAGGCACATGCCCAAATTGGAAATTGAACCAGGGATTTTTGGGTTTGTGAGATGACACCCAACCCATGGAGCCACACAAGCCAGGGCTGTTCTTAACTCTTTTTAAATTTTTTTTTAAAAGATTTTATTTATTTATTTTTTAGAAAGAGGGGAAGGGAAAGAGAAAGAGAGAGGGAGAAACATCAATGTGTGGTTGCTTCTCATGCGCCCCCACCGGGGACCTGGCCTGCCACCCAGGCATGTGCCCTTGACTGGGAATCGAACCAGCTACCCTTTGGTTTGCAGGCCTGCACACAATCCACTGAGCTATATGAGCCAGGGTCTGTTCTTAATTCTTTATCAGCCTCCAGGGATGCTCTGCTCCTGGGATGGGCTAGGGTAAGTTAGGCTGAACTGAGCAAGATTTCTTGGGACTGTTCAGGAGCAGTCTAATTCTTAGAAACTGAGTTTAGATTGGACCAAACCACAGGGACTGGGAGAAATAGGAAGTGGTTCCTCCATCATGTTGAAGACCTCATTTGACAACATATGAAAGTAGAAATTCAGCCTCTACCCCCATGCCCATTGACATTTTATGGCACTGTGTATTTATGACATTGTATGGGGGTGCCTGCTATATGCCAGGCTCAGTGCTAGTTTCCAAGGTCTTCAGAATGACCAGTGTGTGAATAGCATGGACAGGGATTTTGTGCTCATGATGTTTCAAATCTTAGCTGTTGCTAATCAATCTTGGATGAGCCACCTAATCTCTGAATGTCCCTTCTTCCACTGATAAAAGGACTGAACTAAATGGGCTTTGGTGTCCTTCCAGCTCTGTTATTCTGACACTATGGATATAGCACAGTCTTCCAACTTGGTTATTGGTGAACGGGAACTTTCTTTTTCTTTTTAATTTTATATTAAAGTATAGTTGGCACACAGTAGAATGAGAACTTTTGAGTCTTTGCTTTGCGAACAGACCCTAAGATTTAGGCTTATTGCTTGTCTTCAAAAATTTTCAAAAATACCTTTTAATTATTTTTCCTCTCACAAAGAACCAAGACCACCGCTATAGTGAGTTAGACAAATGCCACCTTGACAGAGCCCACTGTCATTCCTCACAATGGGATTCTGTAACTCCCCAGAAGGGCTGTTTCTCTCGGCCAGGTTACATAGGACGGCAGCCTCTTATCTTGTCTGAATCTGGTGTTGCTACCCTTTGGAGAGCTGGGTGGTCTGAGCAGGGTTTGCTGGCTTCCATACTTGCACAGCTTGCAACCTGACTCTTCCCTTCAAGTGATTTAATAGCTTTTGTGCTACCAGGTGAGCTCAAACAGAGACCTTTGAAAGGCTGGGGGGAAAACAAGCCCCTAACGAAATCTCACGTTTTGTCTGTTCTGTAGCTTCTCTCACTGTGGAGACTGGGGCAACATTTCAAAGTGTTCTACAACTTGGCCATCGAGATAAGAAACTATGGTTGTGATCTCTGCGCTTTTCTGACAGGTGTAGCCTCCAGATCTCTGAAGATAACATGTTTAGGTGGGAAACTGATCACTGGAGGAGAGAGTACGGGGATCTTGCAAAGTTAGAATATGTTTGACAAATTGTTCTCTACCTCTCTTTAAGTTTAAAGGAGATGGAAAAAATAGTCTTTGGTTTTACTCTTATCCTTCCCCATTTATGGGATTGCTGCTATGATATCAGAATACTCCTGGTGTTTATCATGCAAAGGCTGCTGTGATTGTGTATCACTCTTCACTCTTAACTTTATCCTTAAACCGTTCCTATCCGGCTTCCTTAGCAAAGGGGCAGATAACAGCCCAGACTCACTAAGCCCCAGCTCTTCCAAAGGGTGCTGCACCTCCCCGGGATCCCACCTCTGCATTCTATCATGTGTTATCAGCTGCTCAGAGTTTACAGAAGCTCCCTGCATTCTTCTTCTAAAACACAGGAGCCAGGATTTTGTCTGCAGGGGTCGCATTCAATGCCTGGTGTTTTCATTCCAAGGCCTACATTTCTTGTTAGCACAAACATTCCTTCTGTAAATTATAAGCCAAAAGACCATTGTGAAGTTAGGAGAATTTCAGAAAGTGTTGAAATTCCCAGGTGAAAACTCATCCAAATGCTTGAAAGTTGTCGGTTATTTCCTATCAAATCCCTTTCATGGCCCAGATTTGTTTTCCTGTAAAAGGGATTCTCCTTTGAAAGACCACACTGCATTAACACAACAACAATAATTTAATTCTGTTTTATGTAAATATTTTCCTTTATTAGAACACAGTAGGGCGATTCTATTTCATCCAATAAGCACTAATGATGGCTTTAAAACCAAAAGGTAGTACTAATAGATCGCAAAAATTAATTCAGAGCAGTGTAGTAGAAAAAGAAGAGTGGTCTTTGAATAAATTTCAACTGAGTTTCAATCCTGGGCTGCAATATTCTTTGGCTGTCTAATGTTTAGCAAGTTACCTAACCAGTTTCCTGGGGAGTAAGTGAGGGTATTGGTACTTACCAGGTATCTGTATGGGCTAAAAGACATTTGCAAAGTGCCTGGCTTGGTGCATGATATATGGTAAGTGCTCAATAAACATTTCTTCCTTGAGAAAGGGCTAACACAGCTGAGAAGGCTGGAAAGAAGTAACCATGTGGCAAACCACTCAATTTATAAGTGAAAAGAAAAGAGAATGGGAAATAAGGCTGTTTTCCAGATCTCATTGACTGGGCAGGACAGGTCTCACCCATTACTTCCCAGGCTTTAACTCTGATCAGCAGCCTCGTCCTCACTCGATTCTTTCTCGCAGATTGAGTAGAGGCAGGAAACAAATGCCTGGGCTCACAGGCTACCCAAGTGATTGGTGTGGAGAGAGCAAGAGTGACGTGAAAATCATTCAGTCCTCATTTCTTCCTGATCCTCCAGAATTGGGGACTTTTACAGCCATTTCAGAAAAGTACAGAAGCAGATTAATTATTGCTTTTGTCAGGATTTTACTCCATTGTAGCAAGGAGTGCAACCCTATAAGAAATGTTTTACAAATGAACTGATCAGGACTCAGGGTATCTTGGAAGGGACATTTCAGGAGGTGTTAAGGTGTGAGAAGGAATTTAATTAGTAAGGATGGAAGCAAAGACATTGCAGGTAGGGGGCAGACATGAGCAGGCGCATAGAAGGGGGAAGTGTCTAGCAGGTCATTGTGAATGTGTAACTGGAGCTCAGGGGCAAGGGTGGGGCTCTGGTCTGGGGACATAAAAGGCCTTGAGAGTAGGTATGTAGTGAGAAGCAGGATGAGGTCCAATTTTTAAGAAATGTCACATTTGTAATGGTACACTGTGACCAAGAGAGAGGCAGAAAGAGGTTGGAAAGGAAAGGAAGCACAGATAAAAGAGAAAGAGGCATTGGTGAGGTAGAAAGAGAGCCAGGAGTGTGCGGAGGCACAGAAACCAGGGAGAAGCAGTTGTGCACAGTGTAGGGAGGGCTTGGTGGGTGCTGCAGCACTCGAGGAGGACTGTGGGGGGTTGTATTTGGTGATCAGTGGGCCATTGGCAGCCTTTGAGACAGCTGTTTCAGTGGACTGGTGGCAATCGGGGTCAGGTGGCCCTTTTAGGGAACACAGGAGTGGGGAGAGACAACTTTTCAGGGAGACAGGACAGCTGGTCAAGAGGAGGCACATTATAGGAAAGGAGAAAAATATTTTATGAGTATTAGTAATATTCATAAAAGTAGTGGTAAGAACACTGATATTTATTGAGTGCTCACTGTGTGCTAGATGATCACCAGTGTTTCATTTGACTCTCATAATGGAACCGTGGGTTGGTGTGTTAACCCTTTTTGAAGGCGAGGAAACTGAGACTAAGAATTTAATCTGGCCAAGGTGACGGGACCAGTAAGTGGCAGAAGCAGGGCTGCGATGTACATTAGTGTGTCCCCAACCCCACTATTGTTATCTCGCTGGAGCCTGTGCTGGCTGCTCCCTGGGGAGGGCAGTTGGCCTGCCGAGTAAAGCCAGTTGATCAAAAGGATAATAATAATACAAAATAATAATATAAAACAATTATAATAATACAAAAAAATAATAATAGGAAAGAAAAGATAGGGATCAAAAGGCAAATGCACCCGATTGCTGCCAAATATGGGATAAATGTCTGAAACTCATTACTAAAATATAAAGTGATCCCTTTTAACATGCAGCCATCAGCACTGCACATAGAGGAAGTGGTTATGATGGAATGACCCGCCCAGTGGTCGGGGCATCAGTGGTTTGTTTCAAATTGGACACAAGGGCCTTTTCTCTTGTGCTTCTCTCCTTTCATTCCCCATACTTTCTTCTTTTCTTTGAATGCTTTCCTGGTCTTAGGAAAGTCAGACCCCTGCTAACCATATATCATGGCTCAGTAACTTTGATCTCCTTGCTGACTGTGGCCTCTGCTACTAAGATCTACTGACTTTCACAATAGATCTGAATGAAATGCTAAAATTTGGGGAAGTACTTGGTATCTTAAGCTCTTAGAATTCTCAGAACAATAAAAAAATATTTGCTGCTATTTTTTAAATCACTGATTCATGATTAAAGTGTCACTGCAGTGTGGTTTATCAATAGGATAGGAGCAGAGGTTGAATGAATGGCCATTTGACTATTTTAAATAGCTATCCAAAGAATTTAACATTGATTTTTATATCCTCTTGTTTTCCTCTTTACCATGTGTATTGATTTGGTAGGGCTACCATGACAAAGTACCATAGACTGGGTGGCTTGAATAACAATTCTAGAGGCTGGAAGTTCAAGATTCAAGTGCAAATAGGGTTTATTGCTTCTGAGGCCTCTCTCATTGACTTGCAGATGGTTGTCCTCTCCCTGTGTCTTCACATGGTCTTCTCTCTGTATCCATCTGTGTCCTAATGTCCATTTCATACTGGACTAAGGCCCACCCTAGTGACCTGATTTTAAATTAATTGCCTCATTAAAGACCCTATCTCTAAATACAGTCACATTCTGTGGTCCTGGGTGTTAGTCCTGCGACATATAAATTTTGCGGAAACAAAATTCAGCTCGTGACACCATACCAAGGTCTTCACCTGGTGTTAGCTAATCTTCCACATTCTTAAGATATTACAGCAGGTTGTCAAATAATATTGTTTTATTCAATGTTGATGAGATGCTATATGAACTTAACTCTTGTTTGTATCAGTTAGCCTATGGTAAAATCGGTTTCATTATCCTTCTCATTTTGCTTAAAGTCACAAAACCTATTGGCAACATTAAGTGAGGACTTACTATGCTACAACAAAAGGAAATAGAATAAAACCTGTGCCACATAAACCCACATTAAAAAGTCAGTTTATGATACCCTTTGGGTTTAGAGTTTGGCTTCAGGAGAGGGTGATAGGGAAACTTCCTCAGATAGGACTAGCTTTGTACGTTCCAAAAATCCCAGATGGAACCCATTTTGTCTTTCTTATTTGACCAGAAAGCTGTGTGGTGCTGCTTTGACTTTTCCTGTTAAGAGGGAGCTGTGAGCCCTGTGTACCATTTTGCATTACAGATGCTCTGAGGCCTCACTCATTGTTGCTGAATGGCTTTATTGGGAACTGTTGGCCTTTATTTACTCCCCAATAAAGAGACAGTTCCTGGTCTGTGGCTTTGTAAGTTGCTTGGATGCTAGGTCCCTTGTGCATGGAAATCACAGGCTATGGGATTCATTGGTAGAAGGACTCCTCCTGTGTCCCTTCCCTCACAGTAGTGTTTGCCTGCATTAAGAATGGCCAATAGTGCCAATGATGTGAGTGTAGTTGAATTTTTCTGTTAATCAAAAACAACAAAAGCTATTTTTATAACAACCTTATGAAATCATTATTATGAATTCCCACTGTACAGAGGATGAAAACAAGACTGAAAAAGTTCAAGTGACATATTTATATTGAAGGTTAAGATTCTTTCAAACACTAACATGTTCAAAAGTGAACAGTTCGGTCAAACTGCTCTCCTTGGTTCAGAGGCTTTGTTGGGGTCTGCCTGCAAAGAAATGTGTGAGCTAGAGTCTGACGTAAAAGTCATGCATTATTACCTGGCTTTTTCTTTTGTTTTTCCTTTTTTCTTTTTCTGAATTATATTTTACTGACTATGCCATTAAGTTGTCCCAACTTTTTCCTGTTTGCTCTCCTCCACCTAGCACCCCTACTCCCTCAGGCAATCCCTCCCACCATTGTTCATGTCCATGAGTCTTACATATAAGTTCTTTGGCTGCTCCATTTTCTATGCTGTACTTTACATCCCCATGACTGTTCTGTAACTACCTATTTGTACTTCTTAGTCCCCTTGCCTCTTATTCTCCCATACCCCTCTCCCATCTGGCAACCATCAAAATACTCTCTGTATCCATGATTTTTATCTGTGTTCTTGTTTCCTTAGTTTGTTCTTTAGATTCAATCATTGATAGATATGTACTTATTTCCATTTTATTGTTCATGGTTTTGATCTTCTTTTTCTTAAATAAGTCCCTTTAACATTTCATCTAATAAGAGTTTGGTGATGATGAACTCCTTTAGTTTTTTCTTGTCTGGGAAGCTTTTTATCTGTCCTTCAATACTAAATGATTGCTTTGCTGAATAGAGCAATCTTGGATGGAAGTCCCTGCTTTTCATGACTTTGAATACTTCTTGCCAATCCCTTCTTGCCTGCAAAGTTTGTTTTGAGAAATCAGCTGACAGTCTTATGGGAACTCCCCTGTATGTAACTAACTGCTTTTCTCTTTCTGTTTAAGATTGTCTCTTTATCTTTAACCTTCAGCATTTTAATTATGATATGTCTTGGAGTGGACCTTTTTGTATTCACCTTGTTTGGGACTCTCAGTGCTTCTTGGACTTGCATGTCTACTTCCTTCACCAAATTAGGGAAGTTTTCTTTCATTATTTTTTCAAATAAATTTCCAATTTCTTGCTCTTCCTCTTCTCCTTCTGGCACCCCCATGATGCAAATGTTGGACTACTTGACGTTGCCCCAGAGGCTGCTTATACTGTCCTCATTTTTTTGGATTCTTTTTTCTTCTTCTTGTTCTGGCTGGTTGTTTTTCTCTTCCTTATCTTCCAAATCACTGATTTGATTCTTGGCTTTATTCACTCTACTGTTGTTTCCCAGTAAATTCTTCTTTATATTAATTAGTGTATCCTTCATTTCTGACTGCATCTTTTTTATGCTATTGAAGTCATCATTAAGTTCTTTGAGCATCCTTATAACCAGTGTTTTGAACTTTACATCTGATAGATTTTCTCCATTTCATTTAGTTCTCTAGAATTTTGATCTGTTCTTTCATTTGGGCCATGTTTCTTTGTCTCCTCATTTTGGCAGCCTCCCTGTGTTAGGTAGAACTGCTATGACTCCCTGTCTTGGTAGTGTGGCCTTGGTAGTAGATGTCCTGTAGAGTCCAGTGGCACAGCCTCCCCTATCACCCAAGCAGAGTACTTGAGGTGCACCCTATGTGTGGGCTGAGTACATCCTTCTCTTATAGTTGAGCCTTCATTGCTGTTGGCGGGTCAATGAGAGGGATTTACTCAGGCCAGTCAGCTGCAAGGATGGGCTGTGACCACTGACCACCAATCTCTGCCCTCCATGGAGAATCAGCTGTGTTACAGCATGGTGGTGGTGCTCCAACATGGTATGTAGGTGTCTACTGGGTACACAGGTTTTGGGATTTCCTGGGTGGTACAGGACAAAGTCAGCCCTTACTTGCATTTTGCCGAGGGCCACCCTGCCTGAGCTATAAAGCAACCTGAGATGACTGCTACTTATGCTGGGTTTGGAGAGTCCCAGGCAAAGCGAAACTGTGAATCTAGGCTGGCTGCTGTTAGTGCTGAGCCTGGGGCCACTTAGCAAAAGGTATGGGGTCTGGGGACTCAGTGAGGCTGGATGTTGCTTGTTTGAGAGAATTTAGGAAGTTGTGAAGCATGAGCTAAAACCAGCCATTCATATGGAAAAGCAACTTCGGTGAGCCTATATACTGAGTAGGAGGGATCCTCAGGGGATCTCCAGGGCAGGACAAACAGTATTAGCCAGGTTAATGGAGTCTCAGATATGGCACCAGTTTGCTGGCTCTTGGCTCTGTTGGGGGAGAGTTCAGAAAAGGACAATGGCCTCTTTCTGCCTTTCAGTGTCAGAGAAAGCTGTCCCCCAGCTTTTGCCTTGATACCAGACACTTCAGTTTCTCCCAGGATGCCACTAGTGCCTTTCAAGCTGTTACCCTGGTGCTGGAGCTCAGAGAAAGTGAGTCTGAGGAAGCACATCTGTGGGTTCTTTAAGGGCAACTGCTTGAGACTCCAGAAGTTTTTTCCACCAACTCAATCCCCACTGATTTTTGCAGCCAGAAGTTATGTGGACTTACATTCCTGGTACTGGGTCCCTGGGCTGGGGGCTTCGTGTGGGGCTTGGACTCCTCACTCCTGAGATATCCCTCCCCAGTTTTTATCTACCACATGTGGGTGTGGGACCAGCCTGTTTCATGTCTCCACCCCTCCTATCAGTCTGGATGGATGTGGTTCCTTTAATTCTATAGTTGTCTGACTTCTGTTCAGCTCAATTTCTGATGGTTCTGAGTGATGGCTGTTCTATATTTTGGTTGTAATTTTGATGTGGTTATGCAAGAAGGTGTTTACCTATGCCACCATCTTGACCAAAAGTCTGGCTTTTGCTTTTTCTTTACAAAAAGCAATTGACTGCTTTTTCCTTCCAAAGATTAATCTTTGTTCTTTGTTATGGAGTAGAAAAAGTCAATTTTTTTATGATTGTGAGATGGGTTCCAATGGACAAGATAGAAGTTTATGACCATGTCAAGAAGCGTAAGAGGCATAAAATAATGGCCATTGTTTCACTGAAGAATTGACAGGAAGTGCAGTCAAACTTTCGTTTTCGAATTCTTGTTTCTTGAACAATTTGGTTTCAACCAAGCATGGACAGAATGTCCCAGCTAACAAAACTTCAGATATCTATTCTCTACCTGAACAGTTTCCAGAATGAATTAAGTTTGAGGACTGAGGTTCCACTGTGATTGGGTACATGAAGGATAAAACAGGGAATTAGACTTTGGTGTAATGTGAGAGATTTTTAATTTACAGACCAGAAGGTTTGAATATTTCTGCTTTGCAGCAGGTGATTGATCAGATAGCCTACAATTTCCTTTTGTTCTGAGCACAAATGATTTTGCAAGTAATGATTTTAAAGAAATCTATTACTTCTGCCTAAACCCAAATGACTCTATCACAACTGAAATGTCATACTATGAAAACAAAGCATGGGAAAATATTACCTTTGTGAGTAATACAATTTATTGCTATAATATAGGTATTATATTATTTTAAAGGACTCATAGCAAAGGAAACGTTAGAATGCATTGGGAACTAGAGGCATTACTAGTTTTACTAGTACAATTTTTACTAGGTAAATTCATGGGAGTTTCTTTTATTTTAGACATTGTTCCTTTCTCACGGTTTTCCTACGTAGGCGGCCATTGCCTTTTATCTACATCTCAAATATATGACTGACTTCCTAGGCATGGCCCTCCCGACGAGGCTGTCAGGAAGGCTTCCTTCTTTCCTCTTTCTGGAGCCAAACTGTCTTCCTTCCTCTTCCTCATCCCTTCCCCAGTCACCTTCCAATTGAGTCTTTCAGCGTTTTCCTGGTGCTGGCCTCAGAGGTCAGCCCTTTCTCACTTCCTTCTGATGGTTTCGAGACATGCCAAAGAACCTATCTTTAGTTTTTGATCACTAAAGCTCCTTTTATCTCTTCTTATACTGATAGGAGAAGAAAGTCAAGTGCAGTTGTTTATAGCAGTGATTCTATCCTGTTGCTTGTTAGGATCAGTTCAGATACTTGGGCCCCACACAGCCCTGGAGTGGTGGTTGAGTGATGGTGATGTGAAGTCAGAGATGGGCCCTACTAGTTCAGGGGTGACATAGAGGCAACTGATTCACCATGATGTTTCCTACTGTCACCAATCATAAGGAGCATCACTAGCTCTCTCAATGACTGTTTGCTTCTTTCTGGGCCAGTGGAATAGGGCTGAAGCCACGAGAGAGAGAGAGGTCTCCTGCAGCTAGCACTCCTCAGGCTGTGGGAGACATTGGGGCCAACCACCACAGAGCATCACTTCAGGGGGCACCGTTCACTTTGTGGCCTGGAAAAATAGCAGCCCTGCCACCCCCCGCCCCCCCGCCCCCCGAGCGTGTTATAACACCGTGGTGCCCTGGAATTTGGCGTGCTGAACTGAGTGACACCAAAGAAAGGCGTTTCAGCATTTTCGGCCAAGGCTTTAAAGGACAGATGTGTTAGTGTGGTTTCCCACAGAAATGTCCTCCACCGTGGGGAGTTCATGCAGTGCCCGGGGACATCGGATTTTGAACTGCCTTTTGTCATCTAGTCTGGACACTGTACCTGTGGTAAATATGTTCTGCTAGACAAACAATTTGCAAACCAACTTTTAACAGATAGCTTATTTGTGTCTTGGAGACTCTAAAAAAAGCTTTTCCCAAGACTGCTTGTGTGCTACATACTTTTCTCTATCATAAAACATTTCTCTGACTTATTGGTGTTTGTGGTGGTTGTACGATGCCATTCTTATGCATTGCTGCATTCTCCCACACGGATTTATTCAACAGCGAGTCAGTCATCCAGCCAGACATTCAGATGGGTTATTTGAAGCCTGTGATGTTTATGGAGATTTTGTTTTGGAGCCAGGAGAATCCTCCCACTCTCCACAGCCCTCCCCCAATTCCGCCAAAGTAAGCAGATCAGGTTTCACTCTTCTTAATGCAGTTAAGTTCAGGGGGCCACAAGGGCTCCAGGGCCCCATGTGCGTGCAGAACTCACACTGGTGCTGGGAGCCCGGGTGCACTTTCACATGTGGGGCCTCTCGTGGGAGAGTGTCCTGTGGGCACTTGATGGCACGAGACCTGATGGCACTTGAGTAGCATGGGATATGCAGATGCTCAGAAAGGACAGAGCTACGGATCCTGGCTAAAACCATGCTCAGTCCCCAAACACCAGGAAATGTGATGAGCAAGCACTCACTGAGGTTTGCCTTGGTTCTTTGTATTGCTGCTGAGCCTTGCCCTGCTCTATAGAAAATTTTCTAGCTCCATCTGTGGATTACTAGAGGGTCAATTCAACCTGAATTATTGTCAAAGGATGGCTCAATCAGTAACATTTTAAAAATTAATAAAAGTTAGTGTTTGAGCAGATTTAGGTTTATAGAACAATTGAACAGAGAGTACAGAGTTCTTACAGTTCCGCCTCTGTCCACTTAACCCTAGTTACTAACATCTTGTATCAGTGTGGTGTATTTGTTACAACTGATGAGCCAATTGTAATTATCTAAACTACAGCTTACATTAGGGTTCACTCTTGGTGTTGTACAAATGTCTAATGGCATGTATGCACCGTTACAGGGGTAACTTTTTCTATGAGTCATAGAAAAATTTCCTTTGATTGGCCTGGGGTGAAAGGGGGAGAAGGGGACTGGCTTGGTTTGAGCCTGTGTGTGTTTGCGAACTGGGGCCTCAGGTTGGACCATGTGATACATTTACACGTGTTATCCCATTTAACTATTTTAGCAACCCTGACAGGTACCAATTATTGGATAGATGGGGACACAGAGCCCAGGAAAGAATAAGGACTTGTTCGAGGAGGTGGTGGAAGGCGGAGAGGCACATGCATCTGATGGATGTGATTCATAGTCTGGCCCTGGCTTACCGCTACTGCATTTCTTTCCTCTTCAGCTCCAATCCTACATCAGATCGTGAACCCTTCTCTCCCTCTTGTCCTCCTTTTTTTTCTTTTGCTACTGTTGTATCAGAAAATTATTTGTAAAGTTATTTGTAAAAAACAAATATTTGTTGGAAAAAATGAGGCGTAGATCATGGCTGAACATCAAAATTGTGCTGAGGTCTTCAAAGGGGAAGAGAGCCAAGACTCTCATTAGAGTTCTTTCTGGTTTAATGCTTTATTGTTTTTAGGAATTGCAATTTTTAAATTTTACTGCCTCTCAGTATATGATACTGTGATTTACTTTTCACACTCTGCTTGCCTTAATGAATTAAACAGCAGGCCCAAGCGGTTCTTTCACCTTTGGCAAATCACTTAACCTCTCAGGGCCCTTATTTCCCCATCCTCTTGACCTGGAGTATGAGCATGGGGTTTCAGGAACCTACGTTTTTTTTTTTTTTTTAAATTACTTTATTGTTGTTCAATTACAGTTTGCATTTTTTTTAAATTACTTTATTGTTGTTCATTTACAGTTGTCAGCATTTTCCCCCCACCACTCCCCCCCAACCCTAGCCAATCCCAGCCCCCTCCCCCACTCCCACCCTCCCCCTTGGTTATGTCCATGTGTCCTTTATAGTGTTTCCTGGAAACCCTTCCCTGCACTGTTCCCTCCCCCTTCCCCTCTGGCCATTGTTAGATTGTTCTTAATTTCAATGTCTCTGGTTGTATCTTGTTTGCTGTTTTCTTAGGAACCTATGTTTTTTGAGCCTGTCTGTGGGACTAGAATTTCAGCTCCATCATTTATTAGCCTTTTCGTTGACTAAGTTACTTATGTTTCGTTAGAATCAGAATCCTTAGAATAGCATCTACTTGATAGGCTGTTGCAAAGAATAAATGAGGTAGAACAGTGCCAGATATAAAAGAAAATGCGTAATACATGATGGTGGTGACAGCAATGATGATGATGATAATGATGATGATGATGATGATGACATGCAAAGTTTGAATGAAAAGCTTCTTCCAAGTGTAGAATTCTGTGATTTTTGATATACTCTGACTTAGGCTCTTTTTTTTCTTTCTTTTTAAAAAATTTTATCCTCACCTGAGGACATGTTTATTGATTTTTAGAGAGAGAGGGAGAGAGCATCAATGTGAGAGAGAAACACCAATCAGTTGCCTCTCACATGTATCCTCACCCAGGACCAAACATGCAACCCAGGCATTTGCCCTGACCGGGAATCGAATCCGCGATCTTTTGGTTTATGGGACGATGCTCCAACCAACTGAGCCACACTGACCAGGGCTGGGCTCAAACAACATTACACTTTTTGTCATTTATCACCATGTTTTTCAAGTCATCAAAAGCATTTTCATTACATCATATCGTTTAGCAAGGTTATTTGTGATGGTTGGTCTCTTCTCTGTACCATCCATTTGCGAGTTTGAATTTTACCGTTAACTATGGAAGTAAGTAAGGTAGTCAAGGGTACCGTAGTGCAGCTCACGGGGTAATGCTGTGCAGTTTTCTGTGTTTCTGAGCAACCCTTTCCACAACGAGAATTTCATGCTGCACATAAGTTCTTTAAGTGTATACTGCTGAGTTTGATGACCTCATTACAGCATTTTGCTCAGATGTTATTGCAACAATACCATTTTGTAAAGTACTTGACAAGACCTCAGTCTTTCAAAGATAGGGATTATATCTTAGTTTTTATGCATCCAGTGCCTCTACTCTCTCACACACAACTCTGCTTCTGACATCACATCTACATGTTGTTTCTTTGACTATGCTACATTCTTTCTATCTTCAAACGTACCCCTTTTTACCTTTCTAATTCCTATTTATTCTTTTAAAGTTAACTTTCTCTTCTTCTAGGAGGCCTTCCTTCGGCCGTGTCTGAGTCAGATGCTACCCTCCTATTAATTCTTATAGCACAGAACGCATCCCGCCATCTTAGCACTTACCTCCCTTTT
>VMDR010007556.1:0-40032 GCA_007922815.1 Macrotus californicus
TCTCTCTCTCTCTCTCTCTCTCTCTCTCTCTCTCTCTCTCTCTCTCGGCACAAGTGACAAGATTAAAAGTAGCACTTTCCATGATGATATACTGCTTCACACCCATGACGATGGCTATAATTTTAAAATCTGAAAATTACAAGTATTGGTGAATATGTGGAGAAATTGGAACCCTTGTACATTGCTGGTGGGAAGGTAAAATGGTGCAGCTGCTTGGAAAACAGTTTGGTGATTCCTTAAAATGTTAAACATGTTATCATATGACCCAGCAATCTACTGCTAGGTGTATACTCAAAAGAATTAAAAGCAGGCACCCGAACAGATATTTGTATACCAGTGTTCATAGCAGCATTATTCACAATAGCTAGAAAATAGAAACAACCCCAATGTTCATCAACAGATAGATAAATAAAATGTGATAGATACATGCAATAGAATATTATTCAGCCTTGAAAAGGAATACAATTCTAACACATTCTACAACATGGACGAACCTTCAAAACATTGTGCTAAGTGAAATCAACCCAACACATATGGACAAGTAGTGTATGATTCCGTGGAGGTGAGATACCTAGGATAGGCTAATTCTGAGAAACAAAGTAGAACAGAGGTCACAAGAAGCTGGGAAGAAGGAGGAATGGGGAGTCATTGTTTATTGGATACAAAACTTCTACTAGGGATAATACCAAAGTTGTAAACACGGATGGTGGTGATGGATGCACAACACTGAGAATAATGCCACTGAATTGTACACTTAAAATTGGCAACAATAAATTTTATGTTATGTATATTTTACCACAATAAAAAATGGGGGAGGAGTAGCACTTTCCAACACATATACAATGTGAGTCACAACTGTAATTTAAGAATTTCAGTAGTCACATATTATAAGCTAAAATTCATTTTAAAAATATACCTTTAATCAATATATTAAAAATATTTTTTAACATGTAACTAATAAAAACTTTTAATGAGATATTCTGAATCTTTTCTTCATACTAAGTCTTTAAATTTTAATGTATAGTTTATACTTACAAAATATCTCAATTTGGATTGGCTACATTTCAAATGATCAGTGTTTAGTGGCAACCAAACCTAATGGTCCAGATCTATAGTTCACATGTTTTTGATTCCAGCAACCAGCTGGGCAGGCCTACCATCTCTGACTCTCCATTTCAATCTTCAGGACAGAGAATCTGGTTGGTTCCCCACCGAGGCAGGTGTCCATATCTCATCCGATCAGCCTTGGGTGGATAGGGCAAGGATCACATCCTACAAACATGGTGGCCAGAGAGGAGGGAAGGTCTCAGAGGAGAGGGTGGAGGGCTGGCCAGGGTCTAAAGGGTGCGTAACACAATGTTCACACGGGACTTGTTAGGAAGAAACATCCAGGGTCGCCTTTATTCTCTGGGAGATTTCAGAAGTTCTCAATAATCTTGCATTTGGGGGATGTAAGACAAAGAAACTCCTCAAGGCAAAAGCAACCCAAGAAGTAGAGTGTCTTCCAGCTGGGGGAGACAAACCAAGCAGCCATCCCTAGGTCGAGAGACCCAGCGCTGCCCAGAGAGAAGATATCGTCATGCAGGATAAACTCCACACTGGAGCAGAAGTCTGAGGCAGAGACTGAGAAATGGGCATTATTATGATCACTTGTAAGTTGGGGACTCATCTTTAAGAACAAAATTAATCCAGGAAGGATGGTCCCATGCAGCTTTGGAATCTGCCCTGGCCCCCCGGCCCCCCAGGCCTCGGGACAGGACATTTGTCATGCTGTCCCCACCAACACCAAGAGCTCCCCTTTCCACAGACGCCTTCCAATTACACAAACAACTTTTGTGGGAACATCCAGTAATCTCTGGTTTTGTTTATGGAAGCTCTTCAATATGAGGAAGGCTTAAGTCCTTAATGAGAGCCAAAAAACAGCTGTTTTTTCTCTCCTCAGGATACTGGGGCCTCTGAAGGAGCATGTGCCCCTTCCTGAGCTACAACCATTTAATGAGGTGATTGTGTCAACTGTTTGTCATAGCTCCCCACCAAACATGTCCACGTGGCCCTCAGGTAGTAACAGTGACAGGGAAACATGTTCACCACTGTGTATAATGGCTCCTCTGAGGACAGCAAATGATGGGGATGGGGTGGAAAGGTGATAGGGTGAGATTGCCGAGGTCCTGTTTCTGCGGCTGAGGCCAAGCCATGCTATCAGTGTTTCCTAAGTGTGGTCTAAGGGTCGCAGCTCTCGGCCGCTTCAGTACTGTCTAAGCCTCACACTGCTCTTAGGACAAAATCCAGACTCATCATCATGGCCTCCAAGGCTGTATGCGATCTGGCCCTCGCCCTCCTCTCTCATCTCATCTCGTAGCTCACTTTAGTCCAATACTGGTCTCCTCTCTGTTCCTTGAACACAGCAATTCCTTGAGAACCTTTGCCTAGAACCCTCTCCCCTAACTCTTTACATGGCTCATTCATTCTCATGGCTGAAGAACCAGATCAAATGTTTATTCTTTACAGAGGACTCCCCTGACCATAAACCAGTCCCTTACCCCTTCCTACAGGCCATTGCTCAACCTGTCACCTACTTCATAACACTCTTCCCAATTTGGAATGATCTTACTTATTCATCTTTATTTTCTCCACTGGAATGTAAGCTCTTTAAGAGTACGGACATGTCTAGCTCATTAACTGCTGAACCTCACAGTCCAAAACAGTGCCTGGTGCATAGCAGGATCTCAATAAATATATTTCTTTAAATAAATGAGTCAATTATCTGTAGTGTTCCAGACCCACTAATTCATATCCTCTGGGAGCAGTGCCTAGAATCTGCATTTTTCACAATTTGTGTGCATACTAGGGATTGAGAAAGACTGCACTATGTGTACCTGCCTATGTAATAGCCCACCTGTCCCTCTTATTGACAACCTAGAGGCTCTGTCCTGTCCAAGACTATGAGGCAAATTAGAGGACATTTAAGTCTCCTCCAGCGTGGTGTCTCAATTCGGTCTTCCTGAGATTACTCACTGAACAGTGATGCATTGGGGATGAGGGTAGGACAATGAGTTCAATGAGGGCGAGAGTCAGGTGGGCCATCCTCACTGCTTATCCCCACACTTAGCACAGGGCCTGACATACAGAGGGCCAACAATAAATACTTGTTAAATCAATCATTAGAAAAGCACTGAACACTACTAGGCGCCCCAGGCAATGTGCTAGACACCAAATACACCGATCTGCATACACCTGCAAGTTGCTCAGAGCCTCGAGGGAAGACAAACATCAAAGTTTAAAATTAGAATATAAGCTACGTGTAGAAGGTGCTGCAAGCTTCACATCAAAGGAAAAATTTGAGCCACTTGTTTTATTTCTTCTGCATCCCTGGATAAACTCTCATATCAATTATATTAGCAAAACATTTTAATTTTCTTGAGAGATATTGAAGAATAGGAGTTTGTTTCTTGGCTAAATCATTTTCTTACTAAATGTGGAAAATTAAGTAAACCTCTCTAGGCTTCAATTTCTTCCTCATGTACCTATTTCACAAGCGTGAGGCGAGAATTAGGTAAATTAATACACATGAAAAGCTTAGCCCAGTACTGGAGACACAGTAAGCACTCTAAATACATCAGCTATTATGATCATGTAGTTTTAACTTCCTTTAAACCCTGTGTCCAGCACCTCTTCATGTACATTTAAAAATGCATTTTTTACAAACTCATTTACCAATAGCTAAAGTAGAAGGGAACATCAGTCTCAGCCACTGCCCAAGATAATATAAAATCCCAGGTTAGTGGAGTCTGAAATTGATTGCTTTCTTCTCCTTGTGACATTGTAATTTAGAATCGAAGTGTTTTCTCCCTAGGTGAGAGAGGAATTCCACTGTTACATCACACAGAATGGTGTCTGCATGGTTTGCTAAAGCTTTTGCAAAGAAAAATTTTATTATAATAAAACCCATGTTCACACTAAATCTTTTGTTATATGAAACTTTGACTTCAGTAAAAAAGAAATCTTAAAGAGGTAGATTATTGTCCATGCCTTGGAGAGGCTTTGAATCCCATGAAACGAGGGGGCAATGGAGTTTGTGAGTAGCTCCCCATTAGCCAGTGAATTCCCCGGGAAAGTGGATCTGGGCTTTGTGGTTCCAGGAACCACACATTCTGGCTGGCCAGGGACAGTCCCAGTTTATGCTGGCTATTGTTATTTAATTAAAGAGTACTTTCTTGCACCCTCAACATTGTCTCAGTTTGGATGACAGTTATATACGGTCACCTTAGTCATGGCTCTTCAGGTCTCCCCCAGGGAGAACTCAGGGTCCCAAATGGAGAAAGAATGACAAAAGTTACATTTGCAAAGCCCTGGCTGTGTGCTGGGCACTGACTGTGCTGATCACTCTCCATGTATCGTTTCACTCACTGCTCCGATCAGGGCTCAGACGAGACTGCCAGAAGGCTTGGGCCCAGAAAAGGTTACAATGTCCTACTCTGTGCCTCAGCTTCATCATCAGTAAGATGGGTATGATAAGAGTTGCTGTGATGAACATGAAAGGAATGATTACAGGCAAAGCCTTAGAACAGTGCCTGGCACACAGTAAGTCCTCCAGAAGTGTTATCTGTTATTATTAGTCACCTCTTCCACCTCATTTAGGGTCACCTCCCACTACACACACACACTCACTCGCTGTCCAGCCATGTTGGTTTTCTTTCTGTTATTCCAACAAACCAAGCTCTCCATCTCACACATGCTGTTCTTTCTTCCTGGGGTGCTTCTCCTCGCTATGAAAAGCCAATTCATGCTAATTCTTCAAGGTTTCTCTGAATTTTCACCTCCTCAAAGTGGCCTTCCCTGACCATCTCCAAAAGACAGTCTCACTCTCTCTCTATTATACTTCTCTGTGTATTCCCTTCCTAGCCCTCATCAGCATCTAAAATGGTCTTCTTTATTCGTGTGTTAGTTTGTGTCCTTATTACCTGCCACCCTTCCTGGGAATATTAACTGTCTTGCTGTTCTTGTGTCTCTGCACCCAGCACAGCACCTGGCATGATAGATGCTCAATAAAGATTTGTTGAATTGCACTTCCCAAACTCCATAAATGAAAACTTCAGAGTCTAAATCCAGGTCAGGTTACAGCCAGAGGCCCCACAGGGAAAGGGAAATGGTTTATTGTGCAAATGGTTTCTCTCCCATGGGAACCTCTGTCACCTTCGAGAGCTCTAAGCCTGTGGCTCAGCATTCCATCTCAGGCACCCATTCCTATTTATCTCCTGGCGTGAGTACCCTGGTAGTTGAGTTAGATTGTCATGCTCATGTATTTGATGATTTGAGTCCATGCCTGACACCCCGTGGGGAAATAGGAGTCTTCCGATAATATATTTGCTAAGGAAGCAATGAAAGCTGCCTCATACAACTCTCATTATCTGTGTTGTTGGGGGAGCAACAGTGTTATTGAAAGCATCACCACGTGACTTATGGATGCTTGTGGGATTTGGAAAACTCGAATGAGGCTGGGGATTTATTTTCCTGTCTTTGACAGAGACGGCGTACAGGGTTATTAACTCTCTTGTGTGTAAGAGTCACCTACATCTTCATTAAAACTGCCCATTTCCAGCATCCCAAGTCCTGAGTCTGAATCAATGGGCCGTGTGTTGTAGCAGTAGGTACTGAGTATCTTCTACAGCTGCTGACATGCTACATGGGGTGGCAAGCAGGTTTACATACAATACATTCTGTGGTTTAATCCAACTAACAAGCCTACAATGTAGGCACTACTTTCTCCCTTTTTGTAGTCGGAGAACCTGGGGCTGAGAGAAAATAGGTAATTTTCCCAAGGTCGCACAGCCCATCAGTGGGGCTAGGAAGCCTAGCTCCACAAAGTGTGATCCGTGGACCAGCAGCCCCAGCACTCTCTGGAAGTTCATCAGAAATGCAGGTCCTCAAGCCACGCCTCAAACCTCCTGATCCAGATCTCCTCAACTGACATAAGTCCACGTTCAAGTCCAAGATCCCTGCTCTGGTTTATCTGACTCAACACTGGCGTTCTTTTTCTCTCTTCTCCAGTGGTTTTCAAAAAGGAGTCACCACAGGAATCACCTGGGATATTCAGTCAACAGCCGTTGTCCCCCACCCCCACCCCCAGAGGCCCTGACTCAGTGAGTCTGGGCTGAGGCCCAGGCCTCTTTTCTCAGTGGCCCAGGTGGTTCTGAGGGGAATGGTCTAAGAACCTCACTTGGAGAAACACTTGGAGAAAAGGAATCAGCCTCCCTTTAGTTATTTTTTTGAGAGTGAAATAGAATTGTTTTTTAAATGAGCTTCCTGCCATAAAGACTATTTTATTAAGATTGGTTTCCATATTTGTGATGAAGAGAGAGGGTGGACCCTGCCAAATACTGACACTTGAGGGCAGAAAGACTTTAGAGAACATGAGGTCAAAGCCCTTCCTTTTAGATGTGAGAAAACTGAGGTTCAAGGATGCCAGACAAACTGCCCATGATCACACGGCTCACAGGTGGCAGAGCTAAACCAGAACTCAGGACTCCTGATTCTTTCCACCAAAACACAGATCACCGAACAGATTGCTCAGCAGCCAGAGCAACACAACTGGTGAGTACAGGCTCTTAGCATGAGCCAGGCACAGCTCTAAATGCTTTCACACACTAACTCATTTAAACTCACAACAGCCCATGAGGTACACATTGCTATCCCCATTATACTGATGAAGAGACTGGGGCACAGAGAAGGGATGTCACCTGCTCACTGAGTATGTTGTAGAGCGAGGATTCAAACCCCGGCAGTCTGGATTCTTAAGGCACTTAGGAGGCAAAGAATGAATGAATGAATGAATGAGCTAATCCATTAAATATCAGTGACTGCAAATTGTTCTGAAATACTCTTCCTGTTTTTTCCTTCTCTTTATCCCCAGGCACATGAGCCCAGAACTGGGTTAGAGAAGAAATGCACCATAGCCTTGTGCGCATTTGATTAAGAGCAGGAGAATTGGAATCACAGACCGGCTTTTCTGCTCACTTGCTGTGTAATTTTGGGAAAGTCACAAAATCTTACTTAAACCTTAGTTTCCTTACATACAAAACAGAGTAAGAGTAATAATAGTAAGCATCTCCAAGGGTGTTGTAACTGAAGATAATGCAATTAAAATGCATTATTATTTTTATTATTTTAAGAACTGACACACATTTTTACAGCCATGTTCAGTTTTCAAATGAGCTTGAAGTTGTTTTAAAGCCCCCTGAGGGCAAGAGACTGTTCCTTGAACTTCCTTATCACCCCTGCAATCCCCAACAGGATATATTCATGAGCCAGTTGCTCAGTGATAGGGATCAGCCCCAATCCTTGTTACTATGTTTACATACCAAGGGAGGGAAGAAACTCTTCTTCAAGGCATAGTTTCCCTGACCCGTCCCTTGTCCCTTCCATCCGGTTTCTCCTTTTACAGAGAGAACACAGGAATGTGCAGAGAAATTTCTATCAACTGCGAAAGATGAACTTTTCTTTACAGAAAATTTACCTTGAAAAAGAACTACACTGGGCATGACCAGCACACTCTTTCCATCCTAGTTTGTGACCTTGGCCAAATCATTTAGTCTGTGTAGGTCCTTATACCTTTCCCCAAAAAACAAACAGGACAATTGCTGAGGTCTCTCAGGGCTCTTGTCAGTAACAGCTTTCTATTTCTTTGAGTCCTTATTCAATGACTCTCAAATTTCCCACCCATCCCTCTTAAGCTTCACTGTGGGATATTGATGAGGAATGACAAGGATCTCATCAAGTGGGAGGTGCATAAAATTACTAAATATAACTAACATCTGTAAAAACCACTAGAGCTACTATACGTTGACCTTCTATTGCCACCCACTGTGCTAGTGCACACATACCTGTCACAACCCTAAAAGATGGAGGTTACTGCTCTGATTCTACATATGAGGAAACTGAGGCTCAGAGAGCTTAAGAGACATGCCTGTCACATAAGTGGCATAGGTAGAATTTGAATCCAGTTTTTTTGTGACCTAAAATATATTGTTAAGTAAAAAAAAAAGCAAAATAATAATATGGTTAATAATATATATAATATACTGTAATTTATTTGTGAAAGTGGAGATGGTGGGTACAACTTAGACACATGAAACATTATTTCTCTACCTGTATCTATATCTATATCATCTGTCTATGCAATAAAAATAAATCATAAAAATTTTATGTTGTTACTTATAGGGGCGGAAGGAAGTTGGGTGGAGGTAGCAAGGACTTCTTTTAATATATCTTGTTTTTAAATTCCAGATAAAGACGAAGCAAAGGCAGTTAAATGTGTAACCAGTCGTCGGCATAACCACATGGTGCACTATTCAAAGAGACTTCAAAGCACAGTTATTTGGCTGCATATCCCTACTAAGATATATCCTAAAGACAATGGCCCTGGAAAAAACTAACTTTTTTTACTAGGGGTACTAGTGGTGGTAGTGTTGGTACTGCATCTCTGAGACTGTTGAGAGTGTATGGTGGAATAAATCAAATGAACAATTTTGTGGGTGTCGTAGAAAACTATGGGAGAAAGGAATACAGATGTAAGATAGACCATGGTGAGTAAAAACCCTATAACCCTGAATCTGAATAAAAACTATCTGTATGATGCGTATTTTCTAGGTCTATCCACAGAAAAGCCTACAAAAGCAGTCCAGAAGCAATGAGCACTCCCGGTGCTTGGATCTCTAAACACCGTTTTTCACTCAGAGAAACCAGGCCCCTTGGAGAAATGACATGTCCGGGGTAGAAAATGTGCAAAATGAGCCTGGGAAGTTTGTCACAGCAGAAAACAAGGAAGCTATCAAAGATTATGAGGATGATATCAAAACAACCCAGGAGCCAACTTAAAGAGGCTTCCCTTGGCTAAAAGGGAATACTCTGAGCATCTAATGTGCAAATCACACCTAACATATTTAAATTCATGGTATTTTAAGACATTTACTAATCACCCTTAGAGGCTGCTGTGGAACCAACATATTATTTAGAAAGTTGGTGAATGAGTTAAACATAAATTGCATTTTTCTCTTAGAACTATGTCTCAGCAGAGCCAAATAGTTGATGAGGGAGTTTCTCTGGGTAGAGGTATTCTGGCTCAGCTGTCCCCAACCTTTTTGGCACCAGGGACCGGTTGTGTGGAAGACAATTTTTCCATGGACTGGGAGGGTGGGGGTGGGTTTGGGATGATTCAAGCGCATTGCATTCGCTCACTTCCTGCTGTGTGGCCTGGTTCCTAACAGGCACAGACTGGTACCAGTCCACGGCCCAGAGGTTGGGGACCCTGTTCTAGCTAGTGAAAAGATGGAATGCAGAACTAGTCCATCACCGTTTTGCAGCATGAATTAATAGGTCCGAGCAATGATCAATGACTGCTCATGTTGCCGAGAGACAGTCGGTGTACTTCCCGTCGCAGAACAGAGTACCTACCACCAATGAAGCCACCTTGCCAAAAAGAATTGATTGTGAACTTAATAAAAATTCAACATCCAACTCCCATTTTATAGTAAACACAAGGGACAGGGGATCTGTTAAATGTCACAACAGAGATGTCTTCAGCAACACTGAGGTGTAGGAAACTACAGGACAACCCACTCAGTTTGTTCTACAAAACGCTTGAAAGGAAAAAATTTTAAAAATGAGAAATGGAAGGAGAATCTATAGGTTACCAGGGACCTAAGAGGCATAGTAATCAATTACAACATTTGGATTTTATTTGGATTCTGATTCAAATGAAGAAATATAAAACAACAGAAACTTTTAAAATAAAGCATTAGGGAAAAGAGCACAAACATCTATTAATTGTTTGATAACCACCATAATGCATCATAACATATATCATAATTAAAATATGATATTTCTAATTGTTACTATTTTAGTGTGATAATGGTATCGATGTGCTTAATTTTTTTTTAAATTAAGGAGCCCCGATATTTTAGAGACTTATATCAAGATATTCACAGATGAAATTGTATGCTCCCTAGGATCTGCTTCAAAATGATGCAGGGAGAGAGGTTGGAGACATAGACAAGATTGTCCATCAGCTGACCATTGTTGGAGGTGATGGTGGATTCATGACACTATTCTACTTCTAAATAAGTTTGACATTTTCTATAATAAAAAAGGTAAAAGCAACACTCTCACATGGAGAATCCTAGATGCACAGCCCTTGTTTCTGTGACTCCTGTGTCCTATGGAGTTGACAGTGACTCATGCAACACCTTGGAACAGCAAAGGTGTGAATAAAGAACTTCCCTCCCCTCCCCTCCCCTCTCCTCTCCTCTCCTCTCCTCTCTTCTCCCCCCATTTGCCACCATTGACCTCCAGAGAGCCATGGTCTTTCTCCTCCCCAGGTAAGAGCAGTGCAAGTGCCAAATTATCTTCTCAGCTGCAGAAATCAGTACTCCTCTTCAGAGGCTCGGGTGGGAGAAGGCACCCAGCCCTGAACTGTAGCTCTGGGTGGTGAAAGCAAGTTGTGTGTTGCCTCACCGCAGCTCCCCTTGAGAGAGCCACAGTTGCCTTCTGGGCCTCAGACCCCTTCTGGTCAGCCCACTCTACCTGTATTGTCCACAGGCTCCCAGGGCAATGGGAGCTAATGGAAGAAGAGCTGGGTTCCAGTTCAGAGCCATGTGCTTTGCAGAGTCTTAACGGAACTCCTCAGAGTTTTCTCTACCTCTACATCCATCACATGGTCACAGCACGGCCACCAGCTTCCTGGACTACTGAAGAGCATCCTAACCATCCTTCCCCCTTTTCTTCCTTCTCTGCTACTTTCATGTACCACCTACCCCCGCCCAAACCACTTGCTTCTCCAAATCACAATCACAGTGACCTTCTCAAAGCCCAAACCATATTGTAAAGACTAACTCTCACTGGCTTCAACCTCATTGCTCTTAGGCTGAAGACCCAAATCTTCAACACAACTTCAAGGGTGTACAATGCCCTGTCCTCTTCTGGCCTTCTCTCATAGTACAACTCTTACCCTCTCCACTTGCTAGCCACACTAGCTGTCCTGCCACAGCTGTCCAGGGTCTTTGCACATGCTCACCATTCATTCATTCATGCATTCATTCACTCAACAAGTATTAGTTGAAGATCGACCATATGCTAGGCATATATAACTCCACTAGGTTTATTCTTCAGATCTCAGCTTGAGCATTAATTTACCAGGTAAATCTCTGAATTTCTTGGTTGTGACTTTTCCCCCCCCATTTTTATGCTTTTATAGCATCAGCTACCTCCCTGCATAGCCCTTATACTTGCGTGGCTAATGGATTTCTTTTTCCTCCACTGGACTATATGCTCATGAGAGCAAAGATTATGTCTGCTTTTGCTCACTGTTAATATCCCCAAGAACCCAGCAACTGTTGCATTCCAGGTAATTCTACATATAAGTACAACCATCAACTATTTCATAACGCTTCTAGAAAGCCAGGTCTGAGCATTTCCATGTTGAAATATCTATTATTTTATTACAAATTATCTTCCTTTTATTTTTTTATTTACATTACCAATGGGCATTATGTTGTCTTTTAGAGTTATGCAGCTAAGTAAATATTATGTTTGAACTTCATTTTGCAACAATGAAAGGGGATTAAAAATATGTTATGAAAGGGTGCTCTGGATCTGATGGCTGAGAACATGCTGCATCAGAATTTCAGCTATTCATCCTCTCTGAGACTCATACTCCACAACAGTGCAACAGGTGTAATGTCAGCACATACCTCATACGTTTGTTGTGAAGATTAAATGTAACAGCAATGGGCTTAATGAATGTAGTTATTAGAATGACTATAATTATTGTAATTATTATTATAACCAATTACATCAAATTTCTCTTCACAGTTCTGTGTAATTGAAACTAAGCCTTAGCTCAGTAGACAGGATCTTTGTGACCTGACCCCATCCACATCGCATCACCACGGACCCTGTGGTCCAACCGCATTTAACAATTTGCAACCCTGAGTGATTTGTGCAGTTCCAAGGCCTGGGCCTTGGGCATGCTGTTGTCTCTGCCAAGAAGGCTCTTTCTGTGCCCCAATTTTTCCCTCAAGACTCGGTTCTACTACCACCTCTTCCACAAAGTCTTCTACCAACTCATCTGACATCATTGTTTCTCCTTTATACTTTCAATCACAGCTGGTTTCTCCACCTCCCACCTTAGACTGTGGATCCCTTGAGAGCATAGAACATTTCTGGTGTCTTTAAATTCTGGCACACAAGTTGGTGCTTAGTAAATGTTTGTTGATTGACTGAATAAATACATGAGTGAGTGAATGAATGAACGGTCCCATTTCCCTAGAAATACTCTAAAGGGCTGATAAGGAGAAGAACCGGACCTGAAATGTGAGTCTTTAAATCCAGGATGCCTTCCTGGAGTAACCCAGCTCACCACAGTGGTTTGGCCTGGTCAACACTACAGAACAAATGTTTTCCATTCTGAAAAATTTACTCTCTGATTCCAAGGTTCCCAGCTGTCTTGGACAAAGTGTTACCTTCCAAACAATGAGGGGGAGTACCGATATAAAGACAAGAGGGCCTAGAAACGTGAAGACTCTCAGGAATCGAACACCCACTGGGTTCCAATGTACCAACCAGCTGTTCTTAGATTTTTCCCTGAGGGTTTCCTGGCAAGGATGGGGCTACCCTACCTTGATCCCATTATTCCAAGCAATTCTGTCTTCCCAGGAGCCACCTGATGGCCACCTGATGGTCATAAAGGTGCCCACTTAAGACTCTAACTTGGCAACCACCATAAATTACCAGACTCAACCAGGACTCAGGAAAACACCAGCATTTTCGCTCTTCTCAGATCTGCAGTTGTCAGGTGACTGGTCAGTAACAACCAGTGAAGACCTTAGTGAGGAAGTTTATAGTATAGGTTACCAACTTGGGGACCACTGGCAGGGTGGACTTGGATACTGGCTTCCCCAGGTCCAGAAGCTTCTTTTAAATGTTCACATTCTAGTGTGCCCAGCAACTGCTTTACATTCCTGCCTTGCTTCCTTCTTAGGGAGGCAGAAGGACCCAGTTCTAGACCTGGTTCTGCCACTACCAAGATGTGTGGTCATGGGAAAGTTACGCAGTCTCTCAGGACTCCAGGTGTCTTATTTGTGAAAGGACTGGATTCAAATTTATCTCTAAGGTTGTTGTAGTGCTAAGTACTCTACAACCTTGCTACACAAAGTGTGGTCCACAGACCAGCAGCAGCATCACCTAGGGGCTTATTAGACATGCAGAGAGTCTCAGACCACCCCTAGACCTCCTGCATAAGAATCTGCATTTTACCAAGACCCCCAGAGGTTCCTATATACCACAAAGTTTGGGAAGCACTGCTCTATAAGACCATGCATTTAAAATTATGTTTGGATTTGGACAAGAGCTGCCTCTACTTAGGAGATTAATGTCACCCAGAGGAGAGAAAGTATGGCTTTTTGAGCAGGATTTGTTCAGCCTGTACCACCTAAGTAAATCCTAAACCAGATTCTTTCTCTCCCTCCCCTCCTTCTTTCCTTTCTTTTCCATGAAGAAAATTGAGAGAAGAAATGTTCTACCATCTGAACAAAAGAATGACCCTGCTCCTGTTTCTCCAGGGGCCCTGGTCCCCTCCGGGGTAATCCCTGTGAGTATGGCCTGACACCTGCCCAGAACAAAGCCTCCCAGAGCCACCCCACTGAGGAGGCAGCAGGAGGTCCTAGAAGTGGGAGAATGAGAAGCAGGAGAGAGGAGCTGATAGGGCTCTGCAGGGAGCCAGACCCCACTGAGTGAGCTTCTAAAAACAAACATTCTGGATCACTCTCCTCCATGCTTGCCAAAATTTCCCTTCTGGGAAGGAGATTGCAAGGACCCTCTGTGGCTCCCATCCTTAGGCAGCTCCAGGCAGATTCAGAGACCAAAGCTACCCCCTGCTGTGTGCTGCTGGTATGCCCAGCCCCTGGTAGAAGATTAAAGTCCATTTGTCAGAGAAGAAGTTGAAAATTAACACATGAGTGTTGCTAGCCCTCTCTCTATCTGTGAAAGAGGATTCTGCCTTTGCCTGCTTAGTTTTTTTCTCTCCATGCCCTTTCAGGAGCTTCTGCCACTGCCAGATGGGTTTTCTGGCATGCACACATGGCTGGGAAAGGGAAAGGGGAAAAGAGGTACAACACTTGGGGATCATAAAACAATGTGACTCTGCATAAAACAATAAAAGACGGATTTTTGAGTTTCAGATGAGAAGATGAGTTTCAAGGAGAGATCATGAGAACAGCTGAAGGATGGGAGGGTCGTTGATGGGAGAGAATAAAGATTGATAAAGTTTCCTTCTAAACCTGTGGTTCTCAAAGCATGATCCCAAGACCAACAGCATCAGCATCATTTAAGGAACTTGCTAGAAATGCAAATTCTCTGGCCCACTTAGACCTATTGAATCAGATCCTCTGGGGATGAGGCCCAGCAATCTCTTTTAAGATGTTTGCCAAGGGATTCGGATGCCTGCTAAAGTTCAAGAACTATTATTATAAACAACTGTATTTTTTTTCACAGTGAATAAGAACAGGAGAAAAAAACAACGTGAGTTCATTGGAAACGAGTGCACCCTCTTTGCCCACACACTCTGGCTCTAAGACAGGAAGATGTGGAACACCGACATGATAGGGTCACACTTTCCTTACTGGTGTTCACTGCTTGGAGGGGTGGTCTGATGCCAGCCTCTCATCCTGATCATATGCAGAATCACCCTAGAGCACTTCTATCTTGTCCCTGCATGGGCCAGCCCTGCTACTTGGAAAATAAGGATGTGTATAAAGTTGAAGGACTGCTGTTTCATCCTTGGGGTTTTGTGCCTAAGAACTGTCATCTGCAAAACCTGTTTTTATTCAATAATGAATGGCACATTTAATTTGGCCCAAGTCAGCAACCCTACCTAAAACTTGAACCAGAACTGGCCAGAAGCTGGGGAACTGAAGGGAAAGCATGTATTTTTGTGATCCAAGTTTTCCTGGATCCCACCAGTCTGTAAGTACAGAGGAGTTTCAACACTCACCCAGATATTTCACTGTTTTTGTTCCACTTTGTTCATGGAGGACCTTGGCTCCCCAAGCCTGCCTCCAGTATTTCATGTGATGTCATGAATCAGGCTGGCATTACCACAGGTCATTTGTCCCACACAGGGATGTCTTTTGCTGGTCACCACCCTAACCAGTAAGTACAGACTCAGATGGAACATAGGTAGGTAATGGGCTATTATACTATAGGGGGATTCATATAAACCTTTCTCTTTTAAAATAAAAACAAGGCATGCAAATGGTTTTTAATGAATATAACAGAAGTACATCAAACAAGTAAATTTCTTTGTACTTTTGACTACTCCAAGTCCCAAAACTTTCTGTGTGACTCTTTGCAGAAATTTTTTATGCATACACTAGCATATATATTCTTTAATATTCACACATATGGGACTACGTGGGGCACACTGTTCTGCACTTTGCTCCTTTCTCCTTTAATAACTTGGAAACAGCCCAGTGCAGTCTTTTTACCGGCTGCATCATATTGCATCATGTGGACATGCCATACTTGGAATAACCAACCCTGTATATGGCCTTTCCCCATTTTTCCCTTTACAAACAATGTTGAAGTAAGCATTCTTGTACCTATAATTTGGTGTACTTTTGTGAATGTATATGTGGATTAAACTCTTGTCCATGGTTCAAAGGGGGCATGCATTTACAATTATGATCGACATTACCAAAATGCCCAACAAAAGTTATTACATTTAGTAATATGTTCACTGACTGTGAATTAGAGTCTCTGTTTCCTTATTCATGCAATAACATTAGATATTACCAAAATTTTTAGATTTTTGCCAGTCTGATAGGTGAAAATGGCATCTCAGTGTTGTTCAGATTTTCACGTCTTTAATTATAAGAAAGTTAAACATCTTTTTGTACATTATTGCCTATTTTCATTTGTTTTTCTATGAACTGCCTTTCATATCTTTTCTGCATTTCTCAGTTCATTTGTTCACATTTATTCTTATTGGTTTGTATGAGTTCCTCATAAAATAAAGAAATTACCTTTTTCTTCATTGTATGTGTTGTAAATAGTGTGTATCACTTTATCATTTGATTCTTTACTTCATGAAATTTGCTTCCATAATTATAGACATTTAAGTTTTTATGTAGTTGAAGTTATTAATTTTTCACTTTATGGAGACCAGGGTGATAGGGGAAGAATAGGCAATGAGGTCATCTTCTTCACATGGCATTTGTTTGCCTAGTTTGTCCTTTCTGAAGCCAGAGACTTGGAGTTGCCATGAGGCTGAACACAAGGGTGTTTAGAAGTTAGGTTGGGTTATCCACCTGCAATATGTGCTGGGAATGGTGCTGGACCAGCCTCTCCTATAGGCCTGGAACAACACCCCTTTAGTGTCTCACCTTTGGTGCAAAAGACAGCCCATCAGTCCACTCTCCTTTACCCTCACAGAGAATCCTCTTTCTGAGGCCTCATCACCGTTTCTATAATCTGGCCATGGTGAGGTCACTACAGGCCATCAAGCATATTTCATAAGCTCTGAGCCTCCAAGAGGTTAAGCTGGAGTTTTTGTCTATTTTCTCCCAGGAAGTCACTATGCTCCCAACTACGTAGGTGCAAATAGCTCAGCCATCTCACCCCAGGAGAAACTAGGACCCCTTTGTACTAATGGAGGAGTGAATAATGAATCCCTGATTCAACCAAAATGTCCTGCTCCAAATTAATGAACCAAATGATCACCCTTTAAGCCTTCCAGAGGATTATTTCAATTTAATTGAATCTGTTATTGGTGGCATTTCAAGAAATGTTAAGGGAGGTGGAAAACAGGCTGTGTGAGAAGGTGCCCCTGTGGGCAGGGTAGATGGGCAGGGCAGGGGGGGTGGTACATGGGCACCCCACCCTGCCCAGGGGTCTTCCCCAAAGTCAGCTCCCTCTAACTGTCCTACACGTCCTAACCCATTCCAACTTAAATGCCATTTGAATTTATCTTTTTGACCATGCCCATGGGTGGAAGGCATCAGGGGGAAATACACCAGGTGCCACTGTAGCTGTTCGGAACACATGTCAGAATGGAGAGAGTGAGTTGGGAACTCTCTCTACTATACTGTTTGGGGTGAATGGAGGGGGAGCAATAGAGATACCTAATATGAGAAGCTGATGTAATTCCTATCCCACTGTAACCCATACGTGCCTTGCCCTAAGAAAGGAGTATGAATCTTGCTTCACAGCTCAGTTAGCAGGAACATTCCATTACTTCAAGTCAAATTAAACCTGACTCTTAATCCCTCACACACCAGGTTGATGGGAAATTCAGTCTGAGTCATGATTTTGAGAGCCCTTCCTCTCCCTAAATTCATACAGGAATCCAGGATCTTATTTGGAGGTTGGGAAACAAGAGAAGGGTCTTGAGTCACCTCCCTGCTGAAATGCAGATTTTAGAAACCCATGGCCCTTTTGATGACAATCGATGCTGTTATGCTGCTCACACCTCTGGGCACTGGAACTTTTCTGAAAGCCACAGTCCAGTTGTTCTCTGAGATTCCACCACCTTTTGAGAGGTAGAGGTGGAGCACAGGGCCCTATCAATGGTGGGACTTGCCAAAAATCTCTGCAACTTACCCAGTTGAAGTGGTAGGTTTTTTAAAAAAAAAATTTATTATTGTTCAATTACAGTTGTCCCCCTTTTTCCACCATTACTCTCCCATGCCTTAACCACCACCCCTCCCACATTCAACCCTACCCCCTGCTGTCCTTGTCCTTGGTTCCTTTATACATATTCCTTGGTTTGACCCAGTGGTTTTAAAAACATATCTGCAAATTCTTTAACATTCCTCCCATAAAAAGATGGAGTCTAATTTCCTTCTCTTTGAACATGGACTAGCCTTGATATTATGGGCTGAATTTTGTCTCCTCCCAAACCCTTACCCCCACAAAATTCATATGTTGAAGTCTTGATCCTCTGGTACCTCAAAATATAACTATATTTGAAGACAGTGGATTTAAAGAGGTAAGGAAGTAAAAATGAGGCCATGGGGTGGGTCCTTATCCAATCTGACTAGCATGCTCATGAGAAGAGGAGATTAGGATACAGACACACACAGAGGGAAGGAAGCCCATTGAAAAACACAGGGAGAAGACAGCCATCTACAAGTCAAGGAGAGAGGTGTCAGGAGACACAGCCCTGCTACATCTTGCTCTTGTACTTCTAGCCTCCAGAATTGTGAGAAATAAATTTCTGTGGCACTTTATTATGATAGGCCCTAGCAAATGAATACACATGGTGACTGACTTGTAATAAGTAGAATGCAGTCAAAGTGATGCTGCATGACCTCCCAGATTAGATTAGAAAAGGTGACACAGCTTCTGCTAGCTCACTCTCCCAAGATGCTCACTCCTGGAATCCAGCCACAAGTGGTAAAGGAGGAAGCCCAGGCCACCTGGAGAGGTGTAGGCAGGCATCCTGGCCCGCAGCCCCAGGTAACGCCCCAGCTCACAGTCCACGTTAATTTCCTGGCATGGGAGTGAACAAACTGTGAAAGGATTCCAGCCTCAACCTTCCAGCTACCCCAGTGAGTGGAGAGAGAGACAGGCTGTTCCTGCTGAATCCTAGCCAAACTGCCAGTTCGTGAGCAAAATAAATGTTGTTGTCCTAAGCCACCAAATTGTGAGGGATGTTTCTTCAAGCAGCAATAGATAAAAGGAGCACCAGTCTTGAGGATCAACATCTTCTTGGGCCTCTCTCTAGTCTTAAGGAGTACTTACTTCCTCTCCTCCCCATGCCAAAAGATTGTGTAGAATTTCCCTCCACTTGACTTTAATTATACCATGTTGACTTCTCTTTACAAGGGGTAAGGGTGGGAGGAGGAGAGGGTTATGCTCAACCTGTTTTTCTTATTAATTCACACTAATACAGTAATCTGATACAGTAAAACCATATAACATGGTTTTTAAAAAAATTCAGGTGGGGGACGAGATTTATGTACTGCATCTTTATGCAATAATGATCCATATATGCAGGCTTCCCTATGGCCACCTCTGCTCTTGTAAAATGCCAGCCTTGAGTTTCTGTTCAACACTGTGCCACACTCCCCAAAGCAAACTCAATTCCCCATACACTGGAGAAGAATGCAGGTATTATTGCAAGCTGAGCTGGGGAATAAAGAGAGGGTTCCCTTACACACCACAGAGGAAAAGGGTTAGTCTGCTATAGACATCACTACATTCTCTTTCCAGTTTTCCCACAATCTATCCCTCTCCCCAGGTGCCCTACCCCTCCAACATGAAATTTCACCTCCCTTCAGTTAGTCTACTACACCCAGAATGATTTTTTTAAAAATCTGGGCAACCAAACAGAAACAGCCAATTGCTCCCAAAGCATGTCCCTATGGCCTTCAGCTCATTCCAACACACCTCCAATCTCATTTTCATGTTGTTACTCATGTTACTTGTTTCTGCTTCTTTCCCCTGGAGCTCAAGGAACTTGGCTAGAGCTTCACTGTTTTCCCTTTGTTGCTCTGAAGAATGCAACCATGGCAGCCCTGCTCCGAAGTCCCAAATGCCAAAGTCAACAATGGGGTGGAGAACCTATAGCCAGTCACACTCATGGAGTTCCAGTCCTGTTGTGGCAAGGCCTGCCCTGCAAAAGCCACACAGCATACAGCCCCCAAATAGCAAGGAGCCAAGGCAGATGCAAGAGGAAATGCTTTCAGTCTGTCCATCTTCATTTTATTCACCAGAAAGAGGGCACTAGAGTCTACTAGCCCTTACCCCAGAGGAAGGCAAATTGCAGCAATCATACCAGTGGGGGGCAACGTAAATGGTGGTTAGTGAAAGCTGGCCATCTCCCAGACAGGGGGCAAGATGTAACAACCACAACAGCTCATAGCTACCATTTGTTCAGCACTTACTACATGACATGCATCATGCCAGCTGCTTTGTGTACTATCTCAATTAATACCTAGAACATTATAAGCAGGTGTAATTATTGCTCCCATTTCACAGGTGACAAAACTGAGGATCAGAGGATACTAAGTGACTAATCCAAGACTATAGAGCTAATGAGGACAGGTGGCTAGTGAACAAATGAGGGAAGGTCTCATGTCTCCTAATCAGTATCAATGGAATATCCACAGAATCTGGTCCAAGGGAGCAGGGACCATCATGTCCCGATAAGAAGAGCTACTGCTCCTGAGCACTCGCTATGTGCTAACCATTTAAGGTGAGGTCTCACCTTTATTGCCCACATCAAACCTAGGAGGAAGGTGTGCTCATCATCCCCGTCTTACTGATGAGGATTTTAAACAAGAAAGTGACACGACCTGATTTATATTTTAAAAGACCCTCTTTGGGTCTTTGCCCAAATCCCTAAGGTCACTTTCTGCTGTGTGGAGAATGGATCCACAGAGGCAAGTAGAAACAAGAAGAGCAGTTACAGGTGTATAATTGTCCAGGTGAGGAGGAGGGTAACAAGGGGACAGATGTGGGATACATGATGGAGGCAGAAAACAAGGGACTTCTGATCACTTGGATGGGGTAAGGAAAATGGAGAAATCAGGGATGCCTCCTGGGTATTTGGACTGAGCACCTGTGAAGCAAACTGAAAAGGGTTCAATGGGTGGGGTGGGATCAAGAGTGCAGGTATGGACAGGTAAGCTTGAGAGGTCTGTGAGTCATCCAAGTGGAGTTGCAGATGGCTTCTTAAGGTCTCCAATTTTCAGGGGTCATTCTTCCATTTCAGTGAACAATAGTCAAATCCTTTCCTCCTGCACTTGACCACACGGGATGAGTCATTTTCAGTTTTGTGCCTTGTTTTAATGTCATTCCCTAAAGAATGCTTATTGTTTTGTCCACATCCCTACAGGTCAAATCTTGTCCTCTGTCGACTTCAGGGCTATGCTTATCTTCCTTTGCCTCAAGCTGAACTTTCTAGACCATCTAAAGCACAACATCAGGGCTGGCCTTCCCAAAGTTGACACCAAATTCCTTCCCATCATCAATCAGTGCACAAGAGCCAGGCTCACCTCCCTGTAGGACTCCAGGAGGTGTAACGGTGCCCTGTGTGACTACAGCAGCCCCGATCAAAGTGCCACCTCCCATTTCACCACAAGCTCACCAGCATGCATCTTTGCCAAGTGAAAAATGGATCCATTTTAAGCTGCATTGCAAAATAAATCTTTTACACTGCAGAGCATAATATGAGTTCAAGTCTAACACATAAGATCAGATAGTGTGCACACAATCTACACAATTACATGATAACAATGTTAGGATTATTGGGACATAGAACATACCAGTGACATTCACTGAGCACTTGCTAAGTGCCAGCTACATCAATTAGCAGTTTATAAGTGGGGACACCAAAAAGCCCAGAATTTACTTATAAAAAATTGCATATTTATTCTTACATGTTTAAACTTCATTCATCATCAAAGTACTCTCCATTTGATACAATACACCTATCGAGACATTTTTTCTACTGCTCAAAACAGTTTTTGAATTCGTTGATTTTGATGTCTTTTAGTGCTTCTGCTGTTTTTTGTTTCATCTCTTTCATATTGGTAAAATGTTCCCCTCTGAAGACTTTTTTCATCCAGGGAAACAACAAAAAAAAGTTGCCCAGTTAGACTGGGTGAATAAGGAGGGTGGGGCATGGGGGATCATGCCATTTTTTGGTCCAAAACTGCTGAACACTCAGCACAGGGTGGGCAGGTGCATTCATAAATCATCCACTGTAAAATGGGTACTGAAAGAGTCTTCAAAAAAAATTCACTGAAGCTGAATGCAGTCTCTCACAACAATACCAGCTGGTCCACTGATACAGGTGGGTTCCTGAAACACTCACCTAAGTTGGGGAAGCCTGTACTACAAGGGGCCCACCATTCACAAGATGATTTCCATTGTTTTGGGGTCCGCCTTCGTATATACTTCAGTTAGTCCTTACAGTCACCCTGTACGTAGCTGCTGTTATTGTCTTGTTTTCAGACAAGTTGGCAGAGGATTAGAGAGACAAAGAAACTTGCTCCAGGATTTAGAACTATTCAACAACAGAGGCAGGACTGCCCTGCTGTCAAGGTGGAGACTAAAATTTGGAGTCTCAGTCCTTTTTTTGCAACTCGCCTTGGTGTGACTTCAGGCGTGTGATGGCCTCTCTACTCATCTTTAAAAGGTTGGGGACACAGAAGGTTGGGAAGAGAGGAGGGACAGATGAAGGGGAAAGAAAATAAGGAAAGGGGGACAGAGGGAAAGGAACAAGGAAGGAAGAAGATGAAGACATTTCTTCAAGTGCAATGAATTCTGGGCAAATCAGTCACTGACTGTGGGTATAGTAACTAAGCCTGGTCACTTCCCATTTCTGGGTGTCCCCTCTTTAAAAAGAATGAAACTGGACACCTCTAAAGAGCCTACGGAGCCAGAAAATGTGTCATGTTTGGGGCCAGTGTTAAGCTCCTATTCACTTGACTCCACCTTTCTTTCTCCTGCCCCTGTCACCTGTCAAGCATCAGGTGGGCAGAAAGCCAGCAGCAACACCTACATGTGGTGGGAAGCCCTGCAGCGGCTCAAGAGTGGAACTTCACTGAAGTGTGAGCAAGGTCTTTGTTTTTCTTTGGATCTTGAGTCTGGAAAAGAGTTTGTGCTTGTTAAACAATCATGTGCATCAGGGAGTAGCATTCCCAGGGAATGGTCACTCTGTAACCTGTTCTGTCCAAAGCAATGAGGAATTTTACACTGTTCTCTCCCAGATTTCAGGATTGATCTTAATTTTAGAGGGAGTAGGCAATGTCTCCTGTTTTATTTCAAGGGCATTGGGAAGGTATTCCTTGTCCCCTTCTCTCTTTCCTAAGCCTGTCAAAGAAGCTTGACTTGCTCCCATTATTAATTCATTCCTTTGGACTCAGCTCTGACCTCTCTTTGAAGACCACTTTGAAAATATAATCCAAATGATGGGGGTAATCCATTAAGTCTCTCCATCCTACTAAGAAGGGCCACCAGACTGTTGGTTCCAAGTATTTACTCAATGTGGAGACAATCACCTTGACCCATGACTCCATTTTCTCAGCCCCAAAGTAGGAATAATGACTGTTGTGAAGATTAGATAGGACCCCCACATTAAGGGCACAAAGCCTGGTACAGGGTCAACACTGAATCTGTGGCAAGTGATGATGTGGTAGGAACTGTAATAGTAGCAGAAAGAGTTATTTGGTCTGTACCAGAAGAGATGAGGAGAGATAAGACCACACAGCACCTGGAAGAGAAAGGAGTTCTCAAAGACAAGATAGAATACAAAGTCACCAACTGGACCCTTTTGCTGAGAACTGATTCCAGTAACCATGCAGTTAATAGGGAGAATGATAATACCTGCCACCAATTTAGTATGTGCCAGGTTCCAGGCCCTTGCCTCACACTTTGAATTCATCCTCTTTGAATCCTCATAAGAACTCAATGAGATCAGTCCTGTTAATACCTTCCATTTATGGTCGAGGAAACCGAGGCTCAGAGAGCTGAGGCAACTAGCCTCAAGACAGCAGAGCCAGGACCTGAACCTCTAGCTGCCCTCAAAGTCCAAGTGGTGAATTCTGCACTGGCCTCTGGGAATTGTATGGGGACTGAGCAGCCTCATTCTCTGCCCCCTTCATCCAAGAGAATGGGGGGCAGAGGTGGGGGTACACTCAGTTCTTCTCACTTCAGGGTCTGGAGATCATGGCCCTGCAGTGAACAAACAAGCCCCAGGCCAGGCAGGGCCAGATCTGAAGCCCTGCTATCTGCCTCATTTCATCAGGCTGCCAGGCGGCCAAGCACAGGAAATTAAAAGCAACTCAGAGATCACAAAGCTCCACACCAAGTGATCTCAGACAGAATCCGTCCCCCTTCCTTCCCACTTCTCCCTTCTGTAAGAAGATGGCTCTTAGCAGTTGGCTGCTGAACTTCTGCAGGGAGCCAGACTGCCCTAGTTGCCCCAGAGGCAAACAAGGAGGCCCTACCCTCAAAGGGCTCAGAGTCTGGGGAGACAGGCCCTTCCAGTGACAGTGATAGAGTGTGTGTATATGTTTGTGTGCGTGTATTCTGTAAGGAGAGACAGAAAAGAGTGGTGTCCTCTGTGGGGCAAACGGGGCTCAGAGGTGAAGGGAAGCCCAACTTTATGCCTTTTCGTATGGGTGAACTTTGTACCATGTGCTAGTGTTAACTATTTTTCCAAACAATACACACTTTAAAAATGAAATAAAGACATATATAGAGATGAGACACCTAACCCATGGAGAAGAGGAAGGTTAGAAAAAATTTCTTTCAGGTGATATTCTAGAGTCTTAAAGGACAAAATGAATTAACAGGTAGCAAAGAAAGGGGAGGGAATTCCAGGCAGAGGACACAGCTCAAGCAGGGGCTTGGAGGTGTGGGGGTGCCAGGGAGCCTGGTACAGGGAAAGGCCTAGCACTGGAAGATAAGGGACTGGATTCTCAGCCTCTCTCCTTCCTCCCCACTTTCCAGCCACACGCTGTAGCATTGCTCAGTTCTAACCACAGATCTGTTGCGAAATTAACTTCGAGGGAAGGGGTCGTCTTACCCATTCCACCTTCATGTCAGCAGCTACAGCACACAGATGCCCCGTTAGTGTGGACATCTGCTGTTTCTGCTTGCCCGGCATCCCTTCCTCTGAATTTTGGCTAAAGTGCCCCCTTTACTTCCTTTAAAAAGTCTCTTATTCTAACCTGTGGTCCTGAGAAGATGATTAATGATGACACCCCTACTCCATGTTTCTTCAGCCAAGGGTGCGGCCCATGTGACCCAAACACACACAGGGCTTCCTCTCTCTGAGGACTGATCCTGGTGGAAGCCCTGTTAGCATGGCCAAAGGCTGGGCTGATTGGCCCCGTGGGGACACTCTGAAGGGATGTCCGAGTTTCTGTTTGTTCAACTTTCCCTTCAGTTCTGTGAGCTACCCAGATCCCTCCCAACCAAGTCCTTTAGTTGCTTTTCTGCCACAGGCTATTTCTCTTACTAATAACCGAAGAACCCTAGTGAATGCCCCTGTTCTTGGAGGGTCAAATAAAAACTGGTCTGAGGCCCTGTCCTACATGAAGTCGATGATCTTCATTCCTGCCCAGATTCCTGAGGACTTCTACTGCCTCTTGCCTTTGTTGCCCATACCCCCTGCACTATTTCGGTCGTGGATAACCACACCACCATGCGTGGTGTCCGTACCAATGCAAACAAGGAACTCAGCACCTTCTCCACATTTTTCTTTTCTCCCCCCACCAAGACCCACTGATACAGGTGTGTGTGCATGTCTCTTTACTGAAAAGGTTTACCTTACTCACGCACACACAAAATGTGCAATCAGAAATTAGACACTCCTTAAAATTTCCGCTAATGTAAATGTCAAGTTCTAATTTTTTCTCATTGGGTCCCCTCCTCCTCTATTTCCACTCTTCCTCCAAACTCCTTCAACCCAAATTCCCTCCTAATTTTTATGAAAAAAATACCAGTTCTCACTTCATCACTTTGTCTCCTGCCAACTTTGCCTTCAGAGTCTCAAGACAGTTCTCCAAATGGAATTCTGCGGCCAGGTGTTAACATAGTTCTACCTCACTACAACTGCTCAGAGAGAACAAGCTAATCCCAATCCTGTGCCCCTCCAATCATGGCTCACTGCACCCCAGTTAACTCTGCTGCTGTGCAACTGCAAATGCCCACCTCCCAAAACCAAGTCCCCTGGAGGAGGCAAAGACCACCCACTCCCCTGCTCCTTGCCAGGCACCTCCAGCTTGGTTGGCTTTGCTCATACTCTTCAACCTCCAAAGGCAGCGGCTTGGTGTCTGAGAACAGACATTGTCCCAGAGCCCTCCACACTCCTGGAGGAGGGGACAAGAAGCTCTTCCTTGCCAGTGTCAGCCTGTAGGGGACAAGGCTGGGCCAACACTGGGAATGTTATTGCTTCCCCAGGCTCTCATTCCCAGCAGTGGCTGTGGTGGCTTCACCCAAGCGCAGGGCATGTTTCTCACCAGCAGGTCTCAGTGGGTCACTTTGGAATCAGCCCTCCTCTGGCAGCAACTCAGGCTCCCATGACTTCCCAGAATCCTCCCTTTATCGGGGGTCATGACTCTCCTCTGAAAGAGAAGCTCAGGGGGAGACCCTCAGCAGGATAGGAGTCACTCAGCTTTTTCTGGAGCTCCACCAATAGTTCTCCAAACCCTTCACTGAGGGCTCAAAGGGGAGGACTCAAATAGCCCGGACAAGCCAAGTGCCCGGCTGCTTTTCTGTCCCCTTTGTGAGGCTCAGAGAGCCTGCTGTACCCACACTCAAATTAAAGAATTCCTCATGCAAAAGAGGTTATTTTCTACATCATAGACCCCTACCCACAGCTGATGTGACCCATAGAAAGCCAGGCTGTGGGCTGGCCAAGGTCCATGCGGGAGACAAGAGCCTAACCAATGGGACTGTCCTGAGCTGGACGGTGACTGGCAGACTGAACAAATCACAGCCTCTCTCATGCCTTACTTTACCCTTAAATACATATTGAGACCTCACATGTGCCAGGTTCTATGCTCAGTTCCAGCGGTACAAATGTAGAAGAGGCCCTATAATCCCAGATCTTTTTAACCTTAATAGGAATTCAATATATGACTCTATTTCTTATTAGCAACTTAGACTCACTGCCAGGATTTTGTTGTGACAAAAACACAACTCTCATTTGTAAGGTAGCCATTACTTTAAATAAACCAATAAATTTATCAGGATCCCTGACTTCAAGGAACAGACACTGAAAATCTGGCTAAGGAAAAATCAGAATTCACTGGCTCATATCTTAGACAGCCAGGACGAGAGCTGTCCTCAGGAAATCAAATGATGGTATCATCTCACTCAGCCTCCCTCTGCCCTTCTCACCCCATTTCCCAGCTCTCTGTCCCTCTTCATGTGCTGGGCTCATTCTTTCTTAAAATGTAAGACATACTGTATAGGCAGATCCAGGCTTTATCAGCCCAGATTAGCAACACCCAAGGAAAAAGAGGATTTCTCTCTCTCAGAATCTACATACAAAATTCAAGGTAAAGACAACAATAAACCGAACATGAGTCACATGGTCACGACTGAGCCAATCACTGTAGTATCTCCAGAGGCATGAGATAGTACAATTGGTCAAGCCATGGTCACATGACATCCCTTAGTGGCTTTAGAACCAGAGGTCATGAAAAAAAAACCAGTTCCCCAAGGGAAGGAGTGTAGTCTTTCCACAGGAAAACAGAATGGATGCTGAACAGGATAGAGGGGAGGGAGCAGATGAGATATGTCTGTTATACCAGAAAGTATAAAAGAAAAGCTATTGTTATACAATAGAAAAGGTAGGGACGGCCTTTACCAAAGGGTAGTTAGCTCTAGGATTGTTTCTAACGACCAGCTTCTTTAGAATATGGAAAACTTCAATATATTTTAAAATACTTAATGGATTGGCAACTTTTATAGGATCTGTACAAGTGATGAGTCAGTACAGAGCCTAAGGTGATAGAGGACAAACAAAACATCTTTTGAGGAGAGGAAGCGCATTCACATCTATTGAACATCTCCTGATGTTGGGCCTTGTGTCTCCACACTACTCGTGAAGCCACACAGTCGTTCCCAGAGACAGGTGTTATTGTTTCCCTCCATTTACAGGAGAGGGAACTGATGCTCAAAGACATTTTAAAAAATCTCACCAAAGGCCCCACAGCAAATGAGCCATGGAGCTGGGATGTAAACCCAAGTTGTCTGACTCCAAAGCTTGTGCTCTTCCCACAACTCTGTTCTGCCTGCCAAAGGCAGGACAGAGTTCAGATGAAAGGTGCAGGGGCAGACAATGTGCCCTCCTCTATTTATAGACACAGAACAAAACTAGACGGCCCAACAGGCAGAAGTACCAAGAAGGGAAATGGTTTTTCTGGGTCCTTCATGAGGACATTCTTTACTCCCAAAATGGAGAAAGCGCTCAAAAGTAAGATTACACATTTTGGAATGCTGCAGCAGCCACGATAATATGGCCAAGAAAGGACAATGGATTCAGTCACCCAGGGGTCATTAGTGACCTGCAAGAGGCTCCTTCTGCAGAGTGTGTCCAGATCTGAGATTTAAAGGGATTCACAGCAAGTAACTCATTGAGAAATGATGGCTTCTAAGGTGAATCTCCTCATTTGAGAACTTTGGCAGTAAATGTAAAGATATCTGCATATTTTTAAATGATGAGGAAGCAATGACTGAAGAGGAAGGATTAAAATATCAGATTTAAATGAAAATGAGTGTTTGTCTTATTTACAGATACAAAAATGCTGGAAGGAATATGCCATTAACAACAGAAATAAAAATCTAAACTAACTAGACCTTAGTTGAAACCTTAGGAGGCTAGGAAAACAATGAGTCTGAGCCATGACACAGTTCTCTGAGTGGTTGCAATCCTCTTCCAAAGAAAAAATAATAATAACCAAGGTAACGACCGGATTTGACAAACACACATAGAGCCAGGGGGCATGGTATACAGAGTATGTAATTTTCTCATTGAAGGACCCCCTGAGCTGGCTCAGAAGGCCCTGCTCTCACACCTTTCTCTTCCTCTCCCTGGGACTCCTTTGTCCCCCTGGCCTTTCCAGCCCCTCTGTCTCCTTCCAGGAAAACAGTTCTATTCACTCCCATGAGAAGCTGGAGGAAGCTGAGTCAGATTCTTCCAGGGAGGGAGCTTTGGGCCCTTCAGCCACACAATTTTTTCTCTAAGTGATAATGTCATCTCTTCTCTTATAGCACCTCTTCTGTGAACTACTATACATGGAAATGTCTCTCTCTTTTTTCTGTCTTACCGAAGACATTTCCCAAAAAAAAGAGGAGTGTAAAAAAGAATAGCACTGTTGAGAGATGAATACTCAGGAGCAACCTTAGGGATCGCACACTGCACAGGTCACAGAATGGCCCAAAGTGAAGAATACCTCCACCAAAGCTATACATACCAGCTCTTACATTTGGCACATCACTTACAAACTATAAAGCCATACTATACAACTATTAAATATCATTTTAAAAAATCCTACTATAAAGACATTTGGTATATATAATTTTTAAATTAATGGATTCCATTGGGCCAGAGAATTCTTTTCAAATTCAAAGATGCCTTTACTGTCTTAATATACTGCTGATGAAGAAATAAATGGCTACAATCTTTCTGGTGGGCAACTTGGCAATGTTCATATTTTTTGATCCAGCAATTTTAATTCCAGAGCCAGACTAACTCCATCATAAATTGGCCATGTGATTTAGCCTCTCTGAGTCTCAGTTTCCTCATCTCTAAGATGGGGATAATAATAGTACCTCTGGATTTTTTTTTTTAAATGCTGATAGAGGACCCCACCCTTAGAAATTACGATTTAATTGGCCTGGGATGTCACTTGGGCCTCAGGATTTTTATTTTGTTATATGTACTTGGTTTTTTTTTCCCAGAAATTTTCTAAAATAAACACGTTTCACTGTTATAATTACAAATTAAAACCATAAATGCTATTTAAAAGGAATTTCAGTTCCTCTTGGGAGAGTAGTGGACTAAGCGGTAGTGCCCATAACAGGTTTACCAGGTTGCTTTCTCCCAGGGACAGCTCACAGAGGAACAAGGGAAGCTGGCGTGGGCAGAGGATGAGAGGAGATTTCAGGGTGTGAGTCACTCCTCTGAAGAGGGGGCCCTAGATGGAGAGGGAAAGTGTAGGGCCAAGACCTTGGATGTGAGATGCCAAGGCAGGGGACCAAGAGGACACACAGCCAACATGGCTGAGCGATTGTGTGCAGGTGGCTGCTAATTTTGGCCCTTCCTGCCTGTGGCCTTACTCAGTGCCCACTGTGATATTGGAATTTCATTTATGTGTGTCAGCATCTGGTTTTCTTTTTTCCAACACATACCCTTGACAAGGGCTGAGAAGAGGGTTTACAATAAGGAAAAAGGAAGCAAAGGATGGTCTGTAGCTACTAAAAATGCAAGTAACAAAGAGTCCAGAGCTATTTGGCTTTTGCTCCCTCCATGTTTAATATTAAATGCTTGGGGTCTGATGATTGATCTTCCTTATCAATATAGCATTTATTTATTTTTTCCATTTATTCAGCAAGTCATTATCAAACTTATTAGGAGCCAAGCCCTGTGCCAAGTACTTTTCATCATTTAATTCTTATCTAGAGCTTTAAGCAAATGACTCAGGTATTGTTATTAGTTTGCCTTTCACAGAAGACTTGAAGCTAAGGAAATTATCGCCCTGAAGATACCCAGCAAGTTGTTAGTCATCACCATCATCATCAGAGTGGCTAGTTTTATTGAACACCTACTATGTATCAGGCACTATACTAAGAGCTCTATACCTAGTTTTTACGTTTTATCCCACTCTACCCTCACCTCCCTCAACCCCTACAACAGCCTTATGAAACATTGGTTATTATTATCTCTGATTTCCAGATGAGGAAACAAGCACAGAGAGAGAAAGTTACTCACACAAGGTCACACTGCTTTTAGACAACAAAATAGGATTTATATCCAAGAGTATCAAACTCCTGGGCTCCTATTCTTAATAACTAAATTACGCTGCTCCCACAATTTAGTGCCTGAGCTTCAGAAGTCAGGCCAGGATTGCTGCTTTTATTATGCAGTATATTAAAGATATACCAATTAAAGAAGTTCACCTGCCGTGGCCTATTCTCAGTTTCTGAGATTGCTATATTCTACAAGCAAATAGCCTGAGGAGCTAGAAACCTATGTCAACCTAATTTGCATTTAAAAAAAGTCTAATTCTCCTTATAACACTATTTCAGGTGTGTGCCCATTATCATCCGAAAGTCATGGCAGAAGAGAATTATGGGAAGATGAAAGAGAAGGCAAGAAAAGGGCACCTGCTGGTTGTCACGGTGAAATGTTCAAAGGAAGCAGGAAACAGCCATTAGCATTCAGTTTAATGGTGTATTTAGCCCCATACATAACTGGCAATGTGTTTACTATTCCATATTTCCTTTGTGAGAAGGAGTCACAGATCTTTCTCCGTATTGAGAGCCAGTTAATGGTTCTAATTATATGCATCAGCTCATACTTTCTCAACCTAAGGACGAGGCAAGTCGGGTCCCCCACTTACCCTAGGCTGTGCTAGCAGATACCTTGCATCTGGGCCTCATGACATTGACCACTTGCTGCCCAGTGGTTACAGACAACCCAGAACTGCTAGGAATGTGGCCCAGAGCAACTCCCACAATGAAACAGAGATGAGGTCATTTTAAAGTCCCAGGAACTCTTCATCCCAATGCTTCCCATTTAAACACCACTACAAGCTGTTTATCCATAAAACACCCTGCAATGTTGTCAAGCTGCATTGCCCACACACTGCAAAGGGGATAGTGAGATAAAGGTACACCAGGGGGAATGTGAATCAGCCGCATCTGAAGAAGGAATGGAAACATTCCCACCCACAAGGAATTTGCTAAATCCTCTCCAACCTTCTTCTACTGCTCCAGAGGTCTTCAAGCCTGAGAGCCTGCCAGAATCACCTGGAAGCTCCAGCTCTCTCCTACGTCAAGAGCATCAAAATCTTTAGGGTGCAGGACCAGGCATCTCCATCTCATGAGTGCTCCCCTGGTGAAAGAGCTGAGCAGTGGGGAATGAGAACCATGGCTCTAAGACCCTGACAGTCTCTCAGCACCTGACTTATACACCTGGCATTTCGCTCCCTCTGCCAAACAGACTTCTTCATTAAACAAGAGTTTCCAGTAGATAGGATGGCTCACTGGTAAGCACAGGGAGGCACATTCCAATGGAGACAGCATTTTTTTTTTTTGTAAATAATTATTTATCAAATCATTTTAGCTTGTGATCAGTGGTGTGAAAGAAAAGGACTGGGTGATGAGATAAACAATGCTAGGATGGAATAGGTAGCACAATGGGGGAATCTCAGACACTACAGAAAACTTCATCCCAGTCAAGTGCTGGCCCTTGAGTCCTTGGCGAAGGAAAAAAAAAAAGGTGGAAATGGCACCAAGTGGTGTTTTGAAGCACTGCAATGGTGAAGAAGGCAGGTTATTCATAGTGCTCCCCCCCCATCTTCTCCTGTGTGATTGGTTCTATCAGGATGGAAGAAACTGAACACTCAGAGCTGCATTCATGTGCTCTGACAAGGCCCCTTTCAGGTTCCTGCTAATCTGCTGCAATCAGTCTGCGATCTGTAGCACAGACCTAGCTACCCCTGCCAATCAGCCCTGGTCCCAGGGAACCCATCCTGGGAACCCATCCTGGTACATGACCCCCTTCCTCCCTCGTCCTTCCCTGCTTCCACCCCACAGGTTCCTCCCTCACCTTCTCCTACCCTCCTCTATCGCCCAGGCCTTTGTGGGCAGAACCTACTGAGGCCTGGAGTGAGGCCCTTAAACCCTCTGTCAGCTACTCCCTGCAGGACTGGATTTCACTCCCTGGGTGTGGGCTCTACAGCCAGAGACAGAGACAAGAATCAATGCCCAACAAGGGTACATCTCTAGAGAAGTGGAGGTCCAGGGGCTACCAAAGGGTGACTCTAAGGACATGTGTACATTCAAATGAAGAAATACCCAGATAATAATCACCTCCATGTATATGGTGCTTCACAAGTCATTTTCATAATATCTCTCCTCTAGCAACTTTAAGAGAGGTCAGGCAGGTGGGGAAAGTAGAAACTCAGTGGTACTGAGTCTTGCCCAGGGCTTCTCAGCTGGTCAGTGGAAGAGCCAGAACTAAAACTTGGGTATTTTTAAACACAAAGGGATCCAGAGTTGTCTCCCTCTGCATCAGTCAGGGTACTCCAGAGAAAGAGAAGCAATAGGACATGTGTACAGAGAAAAAGAGATTTATTGGAAAGAACTGGTTCACAGGACTGTGGGGCTGGCACATCCACAATCTACAGGGAAGGCCAGCAGACTGGAGATTCAGGTAAGTCAGGGTGTTGCAGCCTTGAGTTGGAAATCCACAAGGCAGGCCAGCAGGATAGAAACTCAGGCAGGATTCAATGTTAAAGTGTTATGGAAAGGTTCTTTCTTCTCTGGAAAACTTCAGGTTTTGCTCTTAAGGATTCAACTGATTGGATGAAACTCATCCACATTATGGAGGGTAATCAGCTTGCCTTAAAGCCAACTGGTTGGAAATGTTAATCGCATCTACAAAACACCTTCACAGGAACCTTTAGACTAGTGTTTGACCAAACAACTAGGCACCATAGCCTAGTCAAGTTACCACATGAAATTAACCATTGTACCCTCCTTGGGATATTTTATTGCATCATCTCAATTAGTCTTCACAATAACCTATGAGGTTATGTACAGATGAGGAAACCAAGGCTCAAAAAGATAAAGTAACTTATCAGATCTCTCACACAGCTCAGGTGACAAGGCCAGGAGACCACCTTCCATTACAGAAGACTTCTCAGGGTCCCAATTCTATGGCTGGAAGGCACCAATTACTCCTAATGTCAGGTAACTATACAGTAATGAAACCTGTGTTTGGCATAAACATATCAGAGTTTAAACATAATGCTGCAAAGTGACCTTAAAAGGCCACTATTCAAGCAATGTTTCAGTTATCCACAGATGCCTTTCCAGGCCTTATCCAAGGCATTTATGGGACATGGCAGACTCTCTGAAAAGATATGTAGAAAGTCTGGAAGGGAGGCTGGTGGCTGGTGGCTGGTGACAAGGATGGGAAGGAGACTTTTCCCCATTTACCCTATTGTGCCCTTTGAATTTTGAACTATGTGAGCATCTGGGTTACTAAATTAATAACATTAAAAATAAATAAATAATAAATAAAACAAAAAATGTAAAGGGAGCAACAAGGATCTCGGTCTCACAACTGCATAATTGCACTTTGCTCGGGCAGCCAGGCTAGCTAACCTGTTCATCAACACGCGGCTCTCAGTGACTCTGGCTTCTCCCAAACATCAGAACCACTTTCAAAGAATAAGAATTTGCCACTAGTGAGGATACCCAAAGAATCTGCTTCAGTCTCTGAAAACAATTCTAAGAGGAGCTTGAAAATCCTTTTGAGTAAAGGCAGCATCATTTGAGAAAGTGTATATCACCCCAAGGTGATGCTTTGAAGGAGAATTTACTGGGCTAAGATCAAGTTCCTTCTGCTTTTTAAAAAAATCTGTCATATTACACTCAGTTAAGTACCTAAAAATCTACTACATAAAAGAATTAGACCAGGAATTTCAAAATCAAATCCCTTCCCAGTCCAGGCAGACAGAGTAAACATCTAAAGCTCCCATGGAGGTGTGGGGACTACAGGGAAAGAACTGTGCCTGGACGCCCAAAGCACCCACATGCAACTGCATTTAAGACACTGTGATGGATGCCCTGGCCAGTATGGCTCAGTAGGTTGGAGTGTCATCCCATACACTAAAAGGCTGTGGGTTCAATCCCTGGTCAGGGCCTATGCCTGGGTTGCAGATTTGATCCCCAGCCGGGGCACATACAGGAGGCAACTAATTTTTTATTTCTCTCTTCTTATAGCAATGTTTCTCTCTCTCTCTTCCTCCTTCTTTCTTTCTCTCTCTCTCTCTCTCTCTCTCTTTCTCTCTCTCTTTCTCTCAAAGCAATGAAAAAATGTCCTCAGGCGAGGATCAAAAAAATTTTTAAAAAGATATTGTGCTGGGCAATGTTCTTGTCTCAGGCCAGATGCAGCCATAGTCCATCAGTTTACCTCCACTTCCTGCTCCAGTACGGGGTCATGTGAACCAGGCCTGTCCAATAATTCTAATTTTATGCTGTTGGCCACAGTATTGGTTGAGACATGGGCATATTGATGTAAGATGGTACGATTAGAATGAATATCAGACATGGAAGATGGAGACATAGAGATGCTGGCAGCCTTCTTGCCCCTTAGCAAGCCTGAGAATGAGGACTACCTGAAGAGAGAGGAACTGGGAGAGAGACTGGGTCTGCCAGCTCTGAGTCGGACTTTCCCTGGATTCTCCTGTTATGTAAGACAATTAACTGTCTATTTTGCTAAAGTCATCTTGAGTTGGGTTTTCTGTCATTTATCACTAAAATAGTTCTAAGGAATACATTTGCAAGTAGCAATGTGTTCCTTTGGGTTTGAGAATTGAAAGAATTCTCAGTCTGCCAAAATTCCCCATAAAAATGCAAATACTTTTGGGAGGGACACTGATATAAGGAATAGAATCTAAGAATCATAAAGATGGCATAGGCCTCAGAAATCTCCTCTTGGAAACCCCCAATGACTTTCAAGTTTTATTTCAGCAACACAGCTCTTTTTCAAAGAAAGTCACACAGAATCCTAATATATAAATATATCTTCTCCTGCCCATTCCACTCTGGTTGTACCAGTGCAATGAGAGCGTGATTAGGCCTTTGTGCATGCTGTTTCTACTTCCTAAAGCATTCTTCCTCACCCTTTTCCTCATTCACCCTAAGCCCATTTGCTAAACAAATTATCAACCTCTGGATAATCCAGTTTAAATGTCACTTCTGTTGAGATGGCTTCTCTGACACTGGGGTTGGATACCCTGATAATGTGCTCCCACATCACCCACCATGGCACATGTAACACAGAGCTGCAATCACTCACATCCTGGAAGTTGGCTCTGAGGGTACAGACTGAGCCTTACGCACTCCTGTGTATGACGTAGATCGTGCCCATAAGTATGTGCTGAATGGACAAATACATAAATAGATGAATGAATAATATCTGTGCTCCCAGGATGCAGTGGTCATTTGCTTCTTCAAATCAGAGTTCATTGTTTAACCTCAAGAGGCCAAGTCATAGAAGGCACAATTAAAGGCAGTCTTCACCACTTGCTCAGACTATTTTTCCCTACTAGCCTTTCTCTGTTTTCAACAATTCTACTTTAGTATTTCATTTCTTTGTATTAAGGGATAGCAGTCACTTTGCAAAGCACAGGCATCCTTTGGATGAGTGACATCGAATCCCACCAAGCTCCATGAAAAGCAGGGATTTTTTTCTCGGTTTGTACACTGACATATTTTGTACACTGGACAGTGTCTGCACATAATAGGGGCTCTATAAACATTTGTCAAATAAATAAATGAATAGAGGGCATTCAAGTTGCAGTGGAACTTAGAGAGCAGATTGTTCAATGATTTCTAAAGGACTGTGTTCTGAGGGACTAATATTTTGAGCAAAGAAGAGTGTTATGTCCAAATAAGTGTGTAAACCACTGTATACTATTTCCCAATTTTAATGATTCTCAAGGTACCTTAAAAAGTAAAGACTCTAATACTCCCTGTGATAAAGATGCCCATTTAACTTTATTCAGCCCAGAGTTTTCTCAATTTATTTGGCCAGAGAATACTTTCTGTTTATTTGGTGGCTTTACTGTAACATCTATTGACATCCCATGGAACTAATGTTCCAAGGAACACATTTTGGTACTTTAGACCAATTTCCTCATTTTTCAATGGAATCATAATGGTTTACATCTACAGAACATTTTATATTTCAAGTGCTTGCTTTGTTACTATCTCCTTTAAGCCTCACAAAACTCTGAGACGTCATCAAGATAGTATCCCTATTTTGGAGATAAGGAAATAGAGGTCCAGATGGGTTAAGGGATTTGCTCAAGGTCACACAGCTACTTAGTGGCAGAGATGACAAAAGAATCTAAGCCCAATATTAATCCAGTTATCACTAATTAACACTTTAGCAGGGGTCTATCCAATCTTTTTTTCATACCAGGAAAGTTGAAAACAGCATTTTTCTCAAAGAAAGATGAAATGGATCATTTTTGCTTGGGGAAGACAGAAATATTCAAGAACATGAGAATTCTTGTTAAGAATTTGGACTGATTTTCCTCATTGCTGACAGCTTCAAAAGATTAAGTGTGACCCCCAGTATTATGCATGCTATTACTGTCTGTCACATGCATTCTTTGAGCCCAAAGATGGCACGTTCATGGCACACATTACTATTACAGCCACTCCCTCAATGGTGACAGACATGGCTAATTCATTTCCAACCACTGAGGTCAGGCATGGCCTGAGATATTCTGAATCAAGCACTTCCAGCAGCCACTATTGACAGACTAAAGTTGGCCCAAAGCTGTCTGCCGTCTTTGATACTTCCTTCTAAATTTTCCCCCGTCACTGCCCCTGGCTAATGGAGTCTAAAAGTGTACCCCTCAAAGGGTCAAATAAGATTTCCTTTTTATTTACACCTTTCAAACTTCAAAGAATTAATACTTATTTTTATAATAATTCAATAATACATATATACCCGAAAGAGTCTGGAAACAAAAAATTATACTATTAAAAGCATTATTATTGTGATTATTGCCCTTTTGATTCATCAGTCTAGACTAGAGTCAACATGCTTTATCTTCCTACTTTCTACTTCTAATTTAGGTCTGTTAGTTCTAACGAATGGATTTTCCATCCCAAGTGCCCCCAAATAATTCTTTAAAGTCAAAGCAAAATTGAGTTTCATCTTAAACAGGTCCTTGATTAGTGTAGTCTTAGGTACTATAACACTTATAAATGCTTTACACTTAAAGGGAAGCTAGACACAGTAGAGGAGCAAATAATACTTCATTTAGTTTCAACTATCATTGGATTTAGTACCCTCTTCAGACCCAGGCAAGAAGGACCCTACCCAGGTCTCTGTACTTTTGAGAGGCATGTCTGCTTCCTTCTCTGAGTACACATCTCCCCATGGAGTGAGGACTGCCAGGGGCCAAAAAAACATGTCTACTCAGAGCCTGCACCCATCTCTTTTACACTAAGTACCAAGCACTCTAGAATTTCCTGCTTCGATGGTCTTGTGTCACTCCTGGGACCATGAGGACATCTTCTCCAAGGTCCACACTCCTGAGGGTGTGGAGGAGGATGGGTGAGGGGTAGGTGTGTACTCACCTGCAAGGCCCCTTATGGTGCAGAACAACATTATGAAAGTCTATTTATCAAGGTAGGAGGATAAAAAATATTTTATTTAACTATTTCCTGACTTAGTGTCCAGATTTTAAATGTTCCTACATATGTAACTGGGCCTCTACATCTAGGTACTCTCACCCTAGGCTCTGCAAATCTTAGATGTGGACCTGTTTGGACCTTTTTTGGAATATTTAGTTCTCAAAACATCCCTACCTGATTTTTTTTTTGTGGGACCTGTCATTCAAAACCAATCTGATATATAATTCTAACTCTAAAGGGAATGTGTGATGATGGTTCTGTCTCAAATTGCATACAAATAGGCATTTATTTATTTACTGAACACCCAGAAAATTCTTAAACATTATGAGGGATTTTAAATTTACCAGATGGTTTATCTTTTTCTCAAATGACATAATATAGGTAGAAATATTTGTGAACTGCAAAGTGCTATTCAAAGTAAAAAAAATATCTTACAGAAAGGACGGGTGGATAGGGTATGATTTCCTTAATCACTGTATGTCTAAGGTTGTTAGAGATTTCATTTGTGATTCTAATCAGAAGCCTGAAAAATGAATGATTTTTCAAATACCTGGTTTTCCCATGTTCTTTTCATAAATGTGTCTATTTGCAGTCCCTATCATTGAAGACACAGCTTAATGTAAATGATTTTAATTTCATGTCCCTCAGGAGGATGTGCAGAAAAGCCACAAACAATACTAGCAAATGCATGGCCTTTGTGCCGTTCTACCTTTCCAGACCATCTGTAAACATCTGGGCAGTCATTCAACTTTCCCTGAAGCCTGGAGCCATGTCAAGGCTAAGGAGAATGCATCACTGCCAAGCAAATCAATCAAAACCAACTGAGAGCCCATGTGAGCTACCAGGAGACAGAAGACTTTATGGGTTAGGAAAGCACAGAAAGAAAGGAAAGAATTTTGCTAAAGAGTTGTTTCTCAAGTTCTACAGGCAGTAAAGCATAGAAATAATAGAAACCTAGAGAAGACACAAGTTTTATTCCAGTTCCTGCCCTCTTCTACCACTAAATGCAGACATTAACAAGCAGTCCATAAACTTGAGAAATTGCTATTCTCAGAACCAATGGTCATCTATTGATCTGTTAGGGCTCTTCATTAGCAAAGTTTTACTTATTCTATATATATTTTTATTGAGCAGCTACTATGTCCCAGGTTCTGTTCTGAGCACTGTGAATAGTGGTGAATAAGATGAATTTAGTACCTCTTCTCATGGAATTTACATTTAGTAAGCTTTTCTTTTATTCTTTAAAGACTGGCCTCTTTGAGATGTCTTTCCTAAACCTTTACTTCTCCACTCCTAACTCTCCTCTCCCCAAAATTTAGACAGATACCAAACAATAAACTGAGAACGAAAACAAAATGAAGTTCACATTGTAAGTGCTACTAAGGAAATAAACCAGGTGACGTAATAGGGTATGACTGGAGAGAGTACTCTACTAGCCTGAGTGCTTATAGAAGGCATCCCAGAGGATGTAACATTTGAACCAATGCTTGGATAAAAGGAGCAGCCAGGCAGCCCTGGTGGTGGGGCCCTTTCAACCTGGCTCCATCCACTGTGCCTATTCAGCCAGTGGGCAAAATCCTGCCCTACAACACTGCAAGAATCATTGTGCCCACGGCTACCCTCTGTCCTGGCTCTGCTATCACATGTGGTTCCTGCCAGCCTCCAGCCTTGGGAGTCTTCTGGATAAGAGGATGCACCCCTAATACCTTCAGATATTTTTTTAAATATATTTTATTGATTATGCTATTACAGTTGTACCATTTCCCCCCATTTATTCCCCTCTGCCCTGTGCACCCCCTCCCACCCGCATTCCCCCCCTTTAGTTCATGTCCATGGGGCATATATACAAGTTCTTTGGCTTCTACATTTCCTATACTATTCTTAACCTCCTCCTGTCTATCTTCTACCTACCATTTATGCTTATTCCCTGTACCTTTTCCCCCTCTCTCCCCACCCACTCCCCTGCTGATAACCCTCCATGTGATCTCCATTTCTGTGATTCTGTTCTTGTTCTAGTTGTTTGCTTAGTTTGTTTCTGTTTTTATTTTTGTTTTTGTTTTAGGT